>JAHDVF020001271.1:0-133432 GCA_022606425.2 Lepidostoma basale | reverse complement strand
AAATTTTATAATAATTAATAAGAATATCCTTGAGATAAACATCTAATAATAGGATCTTGTATTTTTGGGAGTCTATATACTATTTGTTCAACTTACATGGGTTTATTTATTTCTGCTCAGGAATACAAAATGAACTTTTTACTTTTCATTTTCCAAATGGTGAGAGTAAACAATAAATAAACTCATATAATTGAAATAAGCAGTGAATTTTGAGTCATAAAAATTCTATAAAAAAATATCTGTATTCAATTTTAAATACATTTTTCCGAGACTGAAATTAATGAAACAATGATTGTGTGTTTTAGGCCGCCCTTATTATGCAAGTGCTGCAACTATCAGACGAGCAGATTGCCATGCTGCCTCCGGAACAGAGGACCAGCATCCTAGTCCTCAAGGAACAGATCGCCAAGAGCACCCAGCGATAGGCATATCATACTTGATGTGTACACTTCTTATCTATATGTATAATAAACATTTCAATAAAATTACTATACTCTTCTTCTTCCTGTGCCATATCAGTCTCCCCGATGTAAAGGTTTCTCTGTCTTGTGCTACCCAGAATAACCCCTCCGTGTTCCCTATTCCAGTTCAATCTCTGATGTTGCACAGCCAAGAAGTTTGCCTTCGACCAATACCTCATGCTGGAATTTGGCTCAATAACACAAGTTGGAGGATTTCGTAATTTGTCTCTACACAAGATGTGACAAAGATAGGAAATTTTATGGACATTGTTTCAATATCACGACCATTTTGAGGTTACAACTGTATTAGAACATTAGGCATTATTGAACGCCAATAAGGACTTCTGGTGATGAAACAATATGGCAGAAATTTTTTATTTCATTTTGTTCAGATTTTAGTGACACCCTGGTTTGAGATTTTAAGAGCTTCTCTTCTTCTAAGAGTGAGACACAATGCCCGTTAGGTTAAAATAAAAGAAAAAAAAAAAACATTTAAAACTTTTATTAGTAAAATTTTCTCAAGATTACAAAAAACAAAAGTAAAAAAAATTCACATAACCATTAATCAAAACAGTTCTGAAATTTTTTCACAAGATTATGTAAATAAAAAAAAATGGAATGACATGAAAACCTTCTCAGAGTTTCCAAAAATAACAATGTTACCATGAAATATAAACATTAAAAAAAAAATACAGGTAGGTAACACATTGCCTGCAGGCAGTTTAGAATGAAATTGAAATACAATTATACCATTTAATTTCATGTATACTTAAATATGTGTAAAAAAATATGTAACTAAAATTGTGTAATAATACACTTCCAACAGTTAATACCGTGTCCTCGAAAGAGGTAAACCAGCTCAGTAAACGGGTATTAACCGCCCTAAGCATATGAACGTACGTGATACGCACACTTTGACTGTATCATTCTGCGGTATCCCATATCACGTACGCCCTTGCGAAAAAATAATGTAACTAAAACATACAAATCGTTAAGATTAACGCGCATGTGCCAACAACACTCGAGTACAAGTCTTCACAAGTATAAAAGTTTTACAAAGGGCAGGCGAAATGTGCAGTCGAGTCTTTGACATTTAGTAATTTAAAAAAATAAAATCAATATATAATGAAATTTTTTTATTAAAAAAAAAGTTTTTTGGCATATATCCCTGAAAATTACCTGAAGGTAGGGCGGTTAATACCCTTTCCGCAGACGAAGAGTTAATTCTAATAAATAAAAAATAATAATAAAATTAAATTAAAACTTAAAAGATCCATTAAGGCGTCAGCTTATTTCAATACTTGCATAAAGCAAAACTGAAAACAATAAAAACTTTTAACAACAAAAATATATATTTTCATCAAGAAAATTACGGTAAGGTACCGACCGCAACTGTTCTATATTCTAAGAAACATGTGAAAACAATAATATCAATTTGAAACAAAATTTAATAATTAAATTAAGACTTAATAATATTATCCTACTTTCAGAATAGCACAGTAGCAACATACTTAATATTATTTGTCTTTGACATCTACATAGAATCATTTGATTCTATGCAACATCAGGGAACTTGGGTAACTCCTTTGAGGGCTCATCTTCTATAATATCAGGGTCATCTTCAGTAGCTGGTCGGGCGGCTGACAAGGACTCTGTTATATCTGCCGGCTGCGCGTACTTTAAGGATAACAGGAGCTCGCTCAGGTCAAACTCCTTGTTGATTTTTAACGAGATTGGTATTATTCCGTCCACCGCGGGGCCCTTAACATCCACCAAACATTCTTTTTCCACCAAGTTTTGATGAACAAAATCACCAATATTCTGTTCCCAAGTGTCATGGCCAATCGGTTTAATATCATATACTTTACATTTGTGCGTTTGGATGGGTATATGGTGGCAAACAACATCTTTTCGAAGCATCGTGATGGAACATTTTTGTAAATTTCCATAGTCGACAAACATTACTAAAACTTCATTATTTTCTAAAATTTCCAACACTTTAGCTCGATAATACTTCTCATCTATGACAAATTTTGTAATACAAATTTGGCCCGGATACCAAAACAAATCATAAGGTTTGGGTTTGGAGTTTTTGAAATGAGAAGTTAAAATGTTGCTCAATAATTCTAAAGTGGAGACATTCTGGATATCATGCAAAAAAATGGTGAGGTCGTTATCTACATTAGTCGGGATGGCCACGAAAGTTGTGGACTTGAGTGGGGCAGCAGGCAGCCAGTCATCGTGCATCGACAGAGAAGCTACTTCATCGCAAACTTGTTGCACCTTTGATTGAGATGAAGCATTCATATTTAACTGTTGATCTAACATAGCAGTGTCTGCATTTGTAGTGACAGAGGCAGAAGATTGGGCCGGCTCGGCACGTTTGAGGATTGATACTCGACTGGGAATAGCCAAACCTCTCTCCACGATTCTATCGTTGACAGTCTCCCACCTTTTGACTGTTGGGGTTAGAGCACCTCCTTGGATGGTGTGGAACACCCACAACTTGACGGGGAGACTTTTGTTGGTGATCTCCCCATCTTTAGTGATGTAAAGCCTCTCATACTGTCCCACTATCTCCTGCAGAGTCTCGCAGGTGAGCATCGGCCACTTCTCCCCCGAGGCGGGGGTTATCCCACTCAGGTAGCACTTGTAGGCGCCATCTCTTACATTCAAGAATTTTTCCTCGAGAGGTCTCAAGAATTCATCCGTCGTTTCGCAGCTTTTTCCATGATCTTTAAGAAACACTTTATATTTATTTGTTTCTTGGTTTATATCTTCAATGATTCCTCGATTCCATTTTCTGCCACCCTCAGCCATGACGGCGCACTTGTCCCCTTTATTCCAAACTAAGCTCCAATCATACTTGGAATCCGCGTAGAATTTATCAATTTCATTGTAAAGATCATCATACTCGGAGTCACATTTGGTAGAGACATAGATCTCGGAAGGAGAGATGACGCAGAGCACTTTGACTTCCAGTCGGCCGCCCTCGCTGCTGGTCTCCGCCCCCGGGGTCATGACTTCTTCCCTCGCTCCGAGGACAGAGCCAGCAGCAGCTGTATTTGAAGTGACTCCAGAATCTTGTGATTTGACATTTACTTGTTTTGAATTTGGTGGACTGAAAAAAAAAATCATAATAAACATAAAACAGAAATTATGAAAATTAAGTCAAACACTTTAAATATAAACTTTTGTATAAAGCACTTTATTTGGTAACACCAATTCGGTTTCGTTGGTGTTACCAAATAAAGTGGTGTATATAAAAATTACTTAAAGTGTATTATTATTTTATTTAACTTTAAATATACCTGTACACTCATAGCCTTGGTATTCTTTAGAAGATACAAACATTTTGATAACATATTTTAAAAGGGTTTTTTCTGAATGAAACATAATACCTATTGTTGAGTATCTTAAATTGACCATTTTCATGTGGAATACCATGCCTTCACGCATGGTTACTATAACTACAATACTCCTGGAAACGACAAAGTCAGCCAAACCTTCCACCACTGTGGCAAGACGCGCGAAGGGGAAAGGTATAAGTGAACTCCTCTCTCCACCATTGTCTATATATTCATGTAAATCTGTATTTTTATTTAGATTTTAT
Organism: Lepidostoma basale; assembly: GCA_022606425.2. Taxonomy (NCBI): domain Eukaryota; kingdom Metazoa; phylum Arthropoda; class Insecta; order Trichoptera; family Lepidostomatidae; genus Lepidostoma; species Lepidostoma basale. The sequence goes on along the minus strand of JAHDVF020001271.1, from coordinate 129,358 downwards.
ATTGCGCTGATTGCCAAAAAACGGCCCATTAAAAGTTATTACAAATATGTATTACCTTAATGCAAAACCGCGCTTGACCAGCTCGTTGTTTAGGGATATTTCTTCTCCTTCTTCAGTTTTCTTAAATAAATGCACAGGCTCAACATCTTTCTTTCGATACTTCTTTTGGTGAGTGTTAAACATTCTCAAGATACAGGTCGCGTTGTTCTTGACAAAGGTTTTCATGAACTCGGTGGCCTCAGCGCTCCAGGTCTGCCCAGTGGGCTGGGTGTTGGCTAGTTTGCAGCGGCTGACCTGAAGTCATAAACATGATACATCACTGTGTGATACATTCTTGGGTCAGTCAAGTGCCAGTCTTAACATGGAGAAGAACTGGATTGAAATGCACATTCACTCTATTGAAGATTAAGGCGTTAACACTGAGGAATCCCATTGACAATTTGGAAAGAGATTTTTAAATTCAAATTCAAAATCATTCTTTACACTATTATTTTCATTTGTAATGTTGTTATTATTTTATTGAATAGTTCTTTACATCATTACAGCGAGAGCCAAATCGATGTAAAGGGTATAGCTATCATAAAGTGACGACCTTCGTGCCCGATTGGTAAGTGCTTTGACAGCCACACGGAAGGTCCCGGGTTCGATTCCCAGCGATGGCAGTGTGATTGTCACACTGTCTTTGGTCTGGTGTGGAATTGTGAATGTGCCAATAAAATAGGGATAGATTAGTTAGATTTCACATGTCACGAGAATCAATATGATGGCTACACATAGCTGTAATGATGTAAAGAACATTCAACAAAAGTAGGTAACATTTAGATTAGATTGTCTATGCGTCAGTTTTATTAAAACTTACCAATTCATCTATCTTGACAAACTTCATGTGGAGTTTTCGAATGCAAGAAAAATCAACAATGTGTTTTTCTCCTGCATCTACAAGGAAAACCTCCAGCTGCCTCTCCGCCTTCAGCCCCGTTATCCGGGCACGCCACCACTTATTGTTGACGCAGCAAGCCACACACATCCCTAAAGATTATCAAAAATAATTGTTCATATCAAGGAAACATGAAAGAGCCATGCCACATATAAAACTCTCATATAAGAAACAGTGAGATATGCAAATATTCGGAAGTAAAGGATGTCATCAAAGGGTGGCAAAATTCAAATGGTTAAATGAAAACAAAGGCTGTTTTATCTCACAACATGCAGAGCCAACCTGCCTCTGGTGAAACCGGTGGGGGGAGCAAACAAACTGCTGAACATGATTGCTTCGGAGATCAACATTTTTCATATTGATAAAATAATATTCAAAAGGAAAATAGTACAAACATTGGAAAGTATTCAGCCTCATTAGCGTCGTACATGTTCAGGTGTTACAATGTCGATGCATTCTTCTAAATCGGCGACTTAAAATATTTGTAATATCTATTTGGATAAAAAAAATAATTGAAATGGTCGTTTGCGCGACACGTTGCCAGGACTAGGAGACCAAAGATGGACTAGAAGGGCAGTGGAATGGAGACCTCGTGAAAATAGAAGTAGAGTAGAGAACCTCCCCCACACGATGGTCTGGTGATATAAGGATAGCTGCTGGTGACTGGATGCAGAAGATGCGAGAGTGTGCGGAGAAGTATGGGGGAGGCCTAGATCCAGTAAAGTAATTAATTTCAAATTCCCTTGTTGCAGCTGATATATAAATATAATTTTGGATAATAACACACAATATTACCTTCTTTGGGTGCAAATATAGTTCCTTGGAGATTAGACAATTTGTAAGTATCATTTAGACTGTTGCAGAGATTCCTTATATACTGATTTAAATCATTCTGTAACAGAAAATAAGCTAATCAAATTAAAACTATTGTAGAAAATGTAACTTATATAGTTGGTTGCCAGAACTTTTGGGATTGCTATGCCAAAATAGCTGCTATTTTAGAGAAAGTAATTCAAAAGTAAAATGTATGAAATAATTTATAAACAGTCTGTAAAATAAATATTTTAATTTATCGAAATTAAAACAAATCTACTTCATATTTTATTGGCTACTATGACATAGATGCAGAGGTTCATGTTCTGGGCCGAGAGCGACCCAAAAACTTACTACTGTAGTTTTTTTGTATGCACGGTGTAAACAGCTAGCAGCTACCATTCTTATGACCAATGTCAAATTCAAATTTGTAAGGTATGCTGTTAATTTAACTTTAAATATTCCCAGCCGAGTCCAGATGCTACAAGTAATGTGTAAAAAATGTATGTGATCTAAACAAAACTGATAAACATAAGACCCTTAGTGGCTGGCTTATTCTTTTTTTGAATACGATTCTTTTATAAATCATGGATTAGATTCATCGGATTCGGCACATCTCACCGGTGTAGCGAATGCCGATATATCTGATTACGGCAACCGAAGGGTTAAAAAAATAAAATTTTGTTCAGACAAAAATATTTATACCTTTTTGACGTAGAATTGACCAGGATCGACCACATGTGTGACGGTAACAAGCTCTACATCGCTGAGTTTCTGTTTAGTGAAATACTGCTTCAACAAGTACAAGGGGTTGTTCTGCCTATTAACCTGTCAAATAATTAGAACAAGGTTAAGTATTTTGACTGGTTACAGGGAAGTTGGAAGACTGCCGAAATATGAGAAGATCTCACTTGGTTCTTGGGATCACCGAGACAGGCATTTCCGAGGAAAATGAGAGCTTCCGTGAGCGAAGTGGGATGCTCGTGGGGATCCGAAGGGCACATGATCAAGTCCACTTCTAGCAGGTTTTTCGATATCCGGATCACGTTCATCTGACACTCGGATTGGCTACTACAAGTCACAATTAATCCTTATTAATCATAAAATAAATTATCAAAAAGTCCTAAATAAATTATTGATTTAATAATTAACAAATATTAACAGCCTGAGTGGCAACAGCTATGACTGCCACATGGAAGGTCCCGGGTTCGATTCTCGGCGATGACAGTATTTTAAAAAATCATGTTGTCTTTGGTCTGGTAGAATTCACGTGACAATAAAAATGGCTAGCTACCTATCACATGTCAAAGAAAAGGTTGTATACAGTACTTGGAGTCAAATAACCGGTTGTATGCAAAAATGTGGAAAGCAACGGGAAACTACCACATTAAAGGCCCAAAGAAGCAGAAAATATATTTATTTGACTTTGCTGCAAACCAATCTCTACGATTGAAACATAAAATTATAACAATTAACATTAAAAAAAACATATATATAATATTATACTAGACCAAAATAATGAAAGGATCATTAAGATGGTTCAGATATATGGAAAGAATTAATGAAGAAAGAATGATATATAAAATATAAAGTTAATGATGTATACGGAACAATAAATAATGGAAAATGTGGCATTATTAAATCAATCAAATATTAAATGTTATCCACATGAGTCCAAGATATTGATGTATGTGGATGACAAGATGTATGAATGTGGAGGAAGCAAGAGAAGTACGTCTGGAACGAACAGTGTGGTGGTCAATTATTTCTGTCTACCCCACCGACTCTCCGGAGGGAATGGTTAGTTACTACATATACTGCAGTAATTAAAATTTTAATAACCAATTAAAATTTAAAAGCAAATTGCCAAATCAGATCAGACGAACAAACGTGACTTCAGTATTGCTGCGTGGCTCCATATAACGAACTTTGCAAGTGAAATAAATATATTTTTTAACAGTTTGAGAATTAACCGCTTGGAAATCTACTGTGGACGTTATTGGAAAACTCCAAGTGTTTATAAAGCCTTCGCTCAATATTCAAGATCTATTGGCCCCAAATAGTGTCAAATGCCATTCTTTGGACCATGGCAGACGAAAAGCCAATTAGAGAACAAGTCGCTAGACACAAATGGCTGTGGATCGGTAACACTCTGAGACGGAACCCAGCCTGCATCGCTCAGGGCGCACTAGACTGGTCCCTCATGGGGGGAAAGAGGAAGCGAGGCAGACCTAGAGCCACCTGAAGTAGAGCCCTGCAGGACAAGGTTAAAGCAGCAGGCCTCACTTGGGATGATGTTAGGCATCAGGCACGAGATAGAGTCGGGTGGAGAAGGTTCCTTGAGGCCCTGTGCACCATAGAGGTGTGACAGGATAAGAAGAATACATTTTAATTGATCATCCTTATATACTTTTAAGTGAAATATATAAAATAATAATTAGTAAGATAAAAAAAAAACATACATCTTCATCATTTTGACCATTGCTAAGTTATCCTCATCTCTCCATTTTTTTGCTATGGGTTCGCAGCCAACTAAGGTGCATGACAAAGCAAAAATCGGGAAATAGGGTTCCGTTGGTGCGATACGTAATCTGCAAGAAAAATACAAACATACACAAGTTAGAAAATGCAATTCCACAGAACTTACAAAAGTATCACATCATAAGGAAATAATTGAATGACTATTGTACTATAGTGCAAGTGTGTTTGTCAACTGCCTTTTTCTGAATGGTAATTTTTTTATATTACTGTAACATATAACACACGTTCGGCTGCAGCAAAAATAATAATATCAGATTAACAATTCACAATAGCGCAGGAATTATGTTATCCGAAGATAAAATATAAGGTTTCCCAGAAATAAACAAAAACTATATAAATCCATGTTCTTTTTCTTCAAACGTTCTTTTTCTGTATCAATTAACAAATATTTTTTAAAACCAAAATAAAATATCTTCTATATTTTTAACCGAAAAGTGAATATCATAATATAAATAGGCAAAAACCCGGTTGTAATACTAGAGAGCGGGAGAGAAATACTTCTTTGAATTTTGTTCTGATTATGAATCTTATTTTGGATTTTGTTCTGATAATTGTTGTATGAAAGAAGTGTTGAAAACAAAGGGTGAACAATTTGGTATTGTTAATTGTGAAATTGAATCGTGGGTGGAAAAAATTATTAACATTAAGAGTTATTACTAGTACAGTGAACTAAGTTTTTAAACGGTAGAAAATCTTCACTTCCATGAATATTTCTTGGGTTGGAACTAGTATAAATTAAATAACCATATACATTATTAAAAATAATAATAATATGGGTGACATTCTAAACGATTCTTTCCTTACGAAATAAAAATAAATGCTCTTCACCTTTTGATATTCACATCAGCTATGTTACCAAAATCCATGTATTGGACTGTGTATTCTCCTTCTTTACGATCCGGATTCTGCTGAACCATATTTACACGATCCCACCTTTTCTGTTCGCTGTCATAGACCAAGTAAATAATTCCTACAAATAATAAGAGAAATATGTCAGGAAAGAAGTGTGGCAGTCCATTCTTTCTGCCTACCCCTTCAGGATGTAAGTTAGTTAGTTAGGTATATAAATAATCAATATACATAATTTTTTATATTTTTCCCAAATTTAAAAAAAAAACTAACTAACTAACCATAACGCCGTCTCCCCGAAAGGGTAATTTTGCAATATACCTGTATTTGTTCAAATTTAAAAATCGTGAAATACAGGGTTAACTAAATATGGTATTCAACAAAAGATGTCAGTAAAAAGACATTCAGTTTTATCAAACAAAATGTCTTTTTTCTTTTTAGATAGACAAGTAAACATAGTTGAAGCATACCGGGCGCAATATTATCAGCATCGGGCTCCACCAGAGAGTTCTTTATACCATGATAGGTTTCCGACATTTCAGCCATGGTGGGCAGCATTACCCTTCTTTGGACATAAAAGTCATGTGGACTGTTGATGTGTGTCACAACCACCCTTTCCACAACCCCTGAAAATAATGGAACATTAATACTTATTTATATTTTTTATCTTCTAACCTTAAAGACAACCACCCTAACAGCAAAAAGTGTCCATAAACTAAAAATCACACAACGATCCATGGAGAGGCAAATGCTTGGTGTGAGTTACTGAGACAAAATAAGAAATGAATGAGTCGACATCATGGACCGTACAGCTAAATTAAAGTGGCAGTGGGCTGGACATATAGCAAGACAGAACAGTGCCTGATGGATATCCAGAATACTTCAGTGGAGGTCTTGGACAAAGAAAAGGAGTGTCGGGAAGCCACCGAAAAGATCGACTGACAATATTCCCTGAATAACTGGAACAACCTGGATCCGGAAGGGACAAGACAGGGACAGGTGGAAGAAAATGGAAGAGGCCTATATCCAGCAGTGGAGGGAAGAAGGCTGAAGAAGAAGAAGAGTCTTAAAATGGAGAAATGTCATAAATAATAATAAAGATAACATAAATGGCCGCATGGAACTGGAAGAGATACGAGGCAGGTCGTCCTCACACAGTTTGAACATGCCCCATAGAATGGGAGCAGAACAAATGCTGTAGAGATGAGATCGCTTATACGGATGTGTAGAAAAAACAATCAGGAAAACTATGAATATATAAATGAGTTGTCTTAAATACATTATGTTCATTACATTTTTTATAAAAATATTACTAAGATTAATAGGTTAGAACATACCTGATACCAATGGTCTAAAAGGTCTGTTTTCTTTTTGAATAACAGGCTGATCAACGCGTTGGGGTAGAACTTGATTGACTGAAAAATATTATTTAGTAATTTTAATACAAAGAATATACTAATCGTAAAAAAGGCATTTTCATTGAACATTGAGCGGCGGCCTCAATTAACCCTTAAACCGCTAAACAAATGTTATTCTATCTATCGCTATGTGTCACATTTTTCATTGATGCATTTTGAATAATATGTCACTTTTAAAATGATATTTTCATAAGAATTAAATCATTATAGAAATACTTGATTATTTCAGTATTTTCTCCGCATAATAAAGAATCAATAAAAACACACATTTGAAATCTTGATGCGCAGGATTTTTTAATCTGATTAAAGTCAGTTGTCACAGGCAGAGTAAATGGAATCCGGGTTGCCCCACGAGTTAAATCGAACATTACCTCGCGACGATTCGATCACTGTCAGTTTTGAGTGCGAAAGGTGAAGAAGAAAGGAACACAGAAGGGTTCCCACCACATACCCGAGGTTGTTATAGGGCGCAGCAGCACCCTTTCATCAGCCTCGCTCGTACACTTTCTAGGTCTGTCCCCGTCCATCCGGGACATACATTTAATTTACGCAAACACAATGGGATGCTGGGCCACATTTACTCTATTTTGTGTTTCCCTCTGTGTCCCGCGAAAGGTGAGTTAGTTCACTGCTGTTGCGCAGTTGAGACAAGCATTTATTTTAGTTGGTTCATGCAGATGGGATTCACAAGATGGAAAAAAAGTTGGCCATGGTTGCTTTACAAAGACTGATCGATCACAGCATTCGTAGTCATAGTAAAAGTCATGGCAAAAAGTTGACCGTGGAGTAAATAAACAGGCAGATGCACATAATCGATACACAGCTTCAGAAAGAACTGAAGAATCCCTTCCACATTCTGATGAATGGTTTCTATCATTGTAGAACGCAAGAGTAGATTTTAGAGAAAATAATAATTTCATGCTTAACCGTTTGAATGCGTATCGTCGATATTTCGACGAACGAATATCTATCATAAATTGCGTGTCCTCGATATATCGATGATATGACACGCAGTATATCTCTGGTATTCGGATGGTGCGCTGCGTCTGCTAGTTATGATTTTTTATTTAGCATCCCCATTTTTCATTTTTTTCCCTGTTTTTTAACACGCAATTTTAGTACATATTATGAAAAAAGGCCCAGCACACAAACGGTTAAATATTTGTAAATTCTATCATACCTTTGGGAAGACTTTTATTCTTAGATTTCAGATCAAAGCTTAGGTTTTTGTGGTACCCAGGGAACCCACTACTGGGGGGCGGAGAGCCACTCCTCCTGGTGGTGTAAGAGCTTCCTGAAATATTTTTATTAAAGTAAGCGACCATTCATAAAACACAAATAAAAATAAAACATAAGTTGTCCACTTATGACCACAACGGCAACGATAAACCGGTTATAAGTTGATCTGGTAGTTTCTGTGGTTTATTAATTTTTATTTATTTATCATTATTCAAGCATGGAACTGGCAAAAGAAGGATGAAAGTAGAAATGAGATCTCTTAGATGAATGTGTGGAAAATCTGTTTATGATAGTATCAAATGAAAATATAAAAAGTGAATGCGGTGGGAATTAATGTGTTATGAACAAAATAATGTAAGGAATATTAAGATGATTTGGACATGTGGAAAGAATGAATGACAGAAAAAGTATATTTTAACGATGTAAATGGAACTAGAAATAGAGGAAGACGTGGCATGATAAAATAAATGAAATATTAAATGTCCGCCACGTGGGGAGTCGTAGAAATCGACGTGCGTGCGTGACACGCACAATGACAGAGGAAGCGATAAAAATATGTCAGGAAAGAAAAGTGTGGCAGTCCGTTCTTTCTGGCTACCCCTTTGGAGAGACTGCGTGATGGTAGTTAAAAAGTTGTATACAGTAATTGGGTTCAAATAACCTGCTGTATACAAATGTGGACAGCAACGCGAAACTACCACATTAAAGATCCAAGTGGTATCCCAAAAAGTGTTACACTTTGCTACAAACCAAGCCCTTGGATTGAAACTAGGGAAGAAGTGTGACATTAAGCACCATCACAAGATAGAGAAACCCTGCGAGCATTATGTATTGTGATACAGAATGACAAGAATAAATTTTTAATTAAAAAGGATGAAGAATTTTAATAGTCTCAAAGATATTAAGATTCATTAGTGAGGAATCTATTAGCGCTACAGAAATAATTTTAAATAGAATTACCGTTAGATTTAACCGAAGAAGTCTCAATGTTGACTTCCGGAGGAACTGGTGGGAGCTCTATATAAGACGGCAGTTCAGATGTCGACAAGAGCTTCCATTCGTTAACACCGTCTACATCAATCTGGCAGAAGTCCTTAAGGCTCGTTAGTGCATTCTCATCAACATTTAACCTAAAATATATATATACAATTATAAAACAATCTAATTGAATACCTATACTAAATTTAGCATTTTAGAATAATTTTGTTTATGATACACGGTGTTGCAGCGGGAAATTGGAGGTATAGGACCAACCAAGCGAGCACTATGAGAGCCGATCGCCTAGCATGGATTGAACACGTATGCCGAGCCGGAGAGACTAGAGCGATCAAGACCCTGTACGCATCCGGACCGACTAGAGTAAGACCTCTAGGAAGGCTTATACAGCGTCTAATGGACAATGTTCTGGCTGATCGACTGCTGGGAGCAAAAGGCGCAGGATCGAGCCATGGGAAGTAAGTATGTTTTTTAACGAAGAGTAAACCATCAAATGAAATTAAATAAAGAAAGTAAGTAAACGGCAAACTTCAAAATATATGACAGATAGGGAGAAACATCGGCCGAGAGCTGCTGGACGGACCTGAGCCATCCTAAGAACCAGAATGTGCGGCCGTAACATGTTCTCCGAACCAGATGCTATCAACATATCCCCAGATGAGTATTTTCAAAGCTTAATGATGAGGTACAGATAACTAAAGAAAGGTTCTTTAAGATTTACGATCAGGGCACTGTCAATATCAATATAATTGCAATCAACATTATCCGACGAATAAAGCGGACGAAGCTCAAGGGTGCCTGAGCCATATAAGCCATCACAAAGAGAACCAATGGCAAAGTTGGAGCGATTAGTCCCAATGTATGAGTGAACCGAGTAATTTGGTAGACTTGGTAACCTTTAAGAAACCCAAGTTCAAAGTCTCTTAGGGGGGAAGAGAGAGCGCAAACCTGAAGAGAGACCTCTCGTATTCCGGTGGTACAAAATCTTTAAGGGTAGAACAAGAAGAAACCCTTGGTATTGATATACAAATTTTCCATTTTGGCCTGGGCTAAATACATTGTAAACGCCAATTAATTACAGAAAGTTGTTACGTTCCCATCATTACAACCCTGTGATAGTTCACCGAAGTTATATTCTCACGGTATACTTGGCGCTGAACCCAAGATGCCCGACTTCTGACATGCCCGACTTCACCCGGCGTTATTGTGAATCCTTTATAGCAGTGCTCCGCAACCGGTGTGCCAGAGCCGCATGCAGGTGTGCCGCGGTCAAATACATAATGAAAAAAATATTTAGTTATAGTCGGAAGTCGTAAATTGCGAAAGAGTCGACTCTTTCGTAAATCCACCCAGGAGACATTGGTGACCCTTTTTTTTTTTTGGCTTATTCAGCTTTTTAGTGAAAATCAGACGGGATATTTTTTGTTGGCGACCTTTTTTTAGGCCATTCGTCAAAAATCGAACATTCGATTTTCCCGAATGAGCTAAAAAAATAATTCACCAACATCTTTGCTGAGCTGATTAATGCCCACGCCCAGACTGGAAGACCTAAGCCAAATTCTAGGAAGACCTTAGGTGTGCCGTAGATGTGAAAAGGTTGCGGAACACTGCTTTATAGGATTGCCAATGTCTGAATATTGAATTACGGTCTAAGACAGTATTACTTATAATTGATTGGCCGTGTTAGTCCAGGAGAGACAACACAACAAATAAAATAAAAACCTAACAAACTGTTGGTTTTACTTCAAAGAAAACTTATCCTCGCAGCAGACAGTACACGAGTGTGTAAATAAATAAATAAAAAACTTACCGAATTTTTAGTTTTGCAGAATTAGTGCCGTCATAATACCAAGGTGTGTTAGTAGCCAATTCCAAAGCTTTGGCGATTTCAAAGAAATTTGCCTACAAATACACAGCACATTAAATTTTGTAGTTTAAAAAAAAAAATTAATGAGTTATCTTAAAATCGATAAAGAAAATCAAAGGAGTTAGATTAGATGAAAGATATGTATAAAATTTGGAAATTCTTAAGATGCAAGATGAATCATTAATAAATACATGTGTATAGGGTGATAGAAAGGAATGGGATAGAAGTGAGAGCCGATACCAACAGTACTAAATACCTCAGTGGCAGAAATGGGAATCGTACGCTTCATCGCAGGCAGAACTATCGGAGATCAGATTAGAAATATCTATCTGTGGTACTGAAGGCATAGTGAGGTGAGGAAGAAGCAGAATGTGCTTTTGGAGAGATGATATTTGCAAAAATCTATAAAAATTAAACTCCAGCAGCAAGAAACTACCAGGAAGGCTGCCGAAGAGGAAAAATAATAGTGTCATTAAGATAAGGTATGACCAAGATTAAAACATTTTTAAAGCATAATAAGAGGAACATAGAAGTTCCCGGTCATAATAAGAGGAACATAGAAGTCAGGCTCGCTCGTACACTCCCTGGGCCTGTCCTCAATTCATCCGGGACTTATATTTAAAGAAAAATGGCAACAGCAAGGGGATGCCAGACCACATTTAATCTACTCTATTTTTCTTCTATGTCCCGCCGTAATTTATTGAAGAAATAAAAAAAATTATCCCATTTTTAACCCTTTGCCGTAATTTATTGAAGAAATAAAAAAATTATCCCATTTTTAACCCTTTGATTGCCGACAATTTGGGATACTTTTAATTTATAAATTGAAGATATTGTGCAGACAGAGGGAAGGGCCTGCAGAACATCGGCGAGAGACCGAGAGGGATGGCGTGGGGACGGAAAGGCTTACGTTCAGCAGTGGATGGAGGAGACAAGCTCCAATTCGTAAATAATATGTACCACTGACTCACTCCCTCACACTCTGTCTAAAATTTATATGATTCTTTTATAAATTATGACTTCGATCTGTCGAATTAGGCATTTCTCGTTGGCGTAGCAAAAGCCAATATATCTGTTCTTGGCAACCAAAGGATTAAAGCAGTCACTTATACGAATTATAGAGTGTGCATGAAAGTACATGAATCAAGAGATTCTCACTAGCAAAATTACTAATACAGCATAGTTTGCCAGAAAGAGGGCTGCTTCAAATTTCATAAATAAAAAAAACTCATACGGTGTTCATGTTTTCTGGGAGCAGGGACATGTCGACATACTCCGAGAGCTCCGTCAGCTGATGGACAGTGTCGTGTAGGCTGTCCAACATATTATTGAAATGGTTCTTGCTATGCTGCAACTGCGTCAACAGCTCGTACTCCGCCCTCTGCAGCACACCGTGTGCTCTCAAGAAATGCTCTGCTATCACCACGTCATTAGGCTGGCAGTCTAAGGACCCAAAAAGGTTCACCAGCCGCTTCTTTTCTAATTCCTGATAACATTAAGTCCATTTTAACAACAGAATAACAAAACAAAAATCTCTTATATGAAGCACTAAATTCGTGGTGCGGCATTATAAAAATAATTTAAAACACGTTAATAGTTTGTTTTTCATACACCACGTTCAGTTTGTGTTGTAACCCTGACGAAGCTCAAGACATGAAAAGAGATGGGGTGGCTGGACGAATAAAAAAAAAAGTATACAAGTTATTTAAAATATTTTCAATAATGCCACACCACAAATTAAGTGGTTCATATGATAGAACAGACATTTAATTGTATCTCAATATAGACGAAGACGCAAACTGCAAACTGAATATGGATGATCAAGGTGTTTACAGGACTTATGACAGGAGGATATTGTTGGTTGGGTTAAGCGCACGCTTTATGTAATTGCAACATTCCCCATTCCACCTTTGTTTTTATGATCATGCATGATAAATTTTTTGGAAGTTGTATATATACTCCAAATCCATACCATCTTCACGTGTCAGTTTCAATTGGCCATCTATGTAGATTTGATTACACATGTCAATCTTGTTAAGATTAACCTATATAATCCACCCACTAACGCCATCTATGGAGAATGATTTTTAGCATTCCTAACAATACTCCAGAACAGACATTTTTATTAATATTCAATATAGAGTTCTACATCATTGTTCAAGATATCATAAATAAACATTTTTATTTACGAAAGGAATTACAGTGAAACCCAGATTTTATGTCCCCGTATTTAACGTTTTCCTGCCAATTGTATTTAATTTTTTCAGTCCCGATATATTTTAGTCCTTTTTGTACCCACTTTTAAGTTTTTTTTTTCACGCAATTTACGTCAAAAATACTCAAAATATGCGAGTTACGTGCGCTTGACAATGAGTCTCAGACACGTGGTTGGTCAGCGAGTGACGTTGTGATTGGTCGGCATACGGCGCGTAACGTGGTGATTGGCCAACATACGGGGCGCAACATGGTGATTGGCCGATATTGGGTATTCGACTTGATTTTTGACATTATTCGCGGTCATCATTTACATACACTTTTTATGTTTTTGTTTTGTTTTATTCGTTAAGTTAATTACAACATTTTTTCCATCAGTTTTGTTTGGCTTTTTAGCACGCGTTTCGCGAACTTATCTACGCGATTTAAAAATAATAATAATTAAATGTTTTTATAATTACCCTCCTTTTAAATTTTCTTCTCAGTCCCTTAAAAAACGTAAAATAGGGGTTTCACTGTAATTCATTTATTTTGGAATGGCAAGGGTTACACTTACAGATACTGTTTTTTTAAGCCGTAGTAAAACATCCCTCACAATCAGTTTGTTTTTATTTATTTCAACAATGAAGTCTTCCTTCTAAAAAAACAAGAATAATACATTTCATTTTAAATTGTAGTATTTGAAATAGACCATTGTCAGTGCTTGGTTAAACTGGTACTCAAATCAAAATATACCTTCTCTGTAGCTATTGTAAAAGAATGTTTGGAACATGTATTGACCAGACATATGGCACAGACGGCTTTACAACAATCCGAGCAGTACAACTCCAGAATCTTATCGGGGTGTGCTTGGCACAGCGAGAGAGATTTTAAATATCTCTTGTAATCTGCGAAAGAAGAATAGGCAAGTCTTTTATGATACACATAAATATCATGTTTGTAATTTCTTTTTAGATTTGAAGTGTTAACCGCCCTACCTACAGGTAATTTTCCCAAAAAAAATGAAAAAAAATTCAGGTTTTTTATTAATTAAATTTAATTATATATTTTTTATTATAAATTATGAAACGTCAAAGACTCGACCACATACTTCGCCTGCCCCTAGTAAAATTATCATATTTGTGAAGAATTTTACTCAAGTGTTGTTGTTGGCACACGCGCGTATCCCTTATAGTTTGAACATTTTAGGTACATTACTTTTCCTCAAGCGCGTACGTGATACGGGATAGCGCAGAATGGTACAGTCAAATTGAACTTATCACATACGTTCAAATTGGGTGGTTAAAGATCAAACTTGGGCTATCATATATTTTTTTATAGTAGTTATTTGGATAGTCCATTGTTTTGGCCGAAACACTGTGATACTTCAACATTATTAACTGTTTAAATTTTGAAACATGTTTATAATGACGACCTTCGGGGCAGAGTGGTAACTGAAGGTCCCAGGTTTGATTCCCGGCGATGGCAGTGTGATGGTCACACTGTCTTTGGTCTGGTGTAGAATTCATGTGATAAAAAAAACTATCGATTAGCTACCTATCATATGTCATGAGAATCAATATAACTAACTAACCATTACATAACTCTCGCGCCTCTGCTTCATTCACACATCATGACACGCACGCTCGTCGATTGTTCCTACTTCGAACATGGCTGTCTTTCAGTAATTGATTAATTTGGTCATGCCATGTCTTTCTTGGCCGTCCTCGACTTCTTTTTCCATTTACACCACCTGTTTGCATCCTTTTAACCATTCTTCTCTCATCCATTCGTTCCATATGTCCAAACCATCTTAGTTCCTACATTCCTCTTTTACTTCATCATTAGGTATTATATCATACATTATTTTTCCGCACATTTGTCTTAGTGACCTCATTTATACGGCATTTATCCTACTTCCATACATAAAGGCCACAAAAAAACAAATTGTATACAGTAATTGGGTTCAAACAACCAAAATAATAAATATCACAATTGATTAATTTCTATTCAATTGTTGCGCCAGCTGTTTCGCCAATCTATGTTGGCATCATCAGGTGTAACAAATCATTGATAGGTTGGCAAAACAACCATCGAGACAATTTCATAGAATTTAATAAACAAATTGTGATATGTATTATAACAGTGTTTGAACATTAAAATAGTTATTTGGATGATTAAAAGTAATAAAAAAACTGCATAAAAGTGTAGTAGCTGAACATAACCAACCTAAAATCTTGTCATTTTTTTTGCGGTTTTCCTGGAGTTCAACGTTTCTTTGATGTTTGTATTTATTCCTGTGTTCTTGGATTTGCAGAATGGAACCCGCAGGAATATAATGCATATTTTTCCCAAAACTTTTTACCTGTAACATTATAATAATAAATCATTCCATATTGAAGAAAAGATCTACAAAATAAACACACATAAGAGCTTCACAAACGTGAAGTACATACATTGAAAGGTTAAAATATAATACTCTAGCAAGTAAACGCCGATGTAACATAACCCTTTGCACTCCTCAATCATTATTGTTTTATCTGCCACCAACTTCTTAAATAATTCACAAAAAAATCCATGAGGAAGGAGTCTCCATAAAAAACCATATTAGGAAGGTGCAGTCAGTGGCGGTACTCCCATAGAAGCCAGAAGTCCGGCAAGCCTAAGAAATTTTGAATCAAAATCCCCAAGTCTAAGTAATCATGCCCCCGCATAAACCAACAACCCACCAAATCACCTTCCTACAATGTTCTCATCAGACGTAAGAGGAATAACCACAACAGCTGAACCTATAGCTAGAAGAGGTTTTAATTCAAAATTTCTTACGCGAGCCGGGCTTCTGGGCTTCTATGAGAGTACCGTCACTGGGTGCAGTGTGTTATAATTATCATTATAGAAATAGGCAAAAACCAGATGTCATCAAGAAAGTATAGAATATTTTGACTACAAGAGAGCGAGAGAGGAAGACTATGATTCTCTCCATCACGCCGTCTCACCAAAAGCGTAGGCAGAAAGAATGGACTGCCACACTTTTCTTTCCCGACATACTTCTCTTGCTTCCTCAACATCCATAAATCGTGTCATACACGCACGTTAATTTCTCCGACTCCTCACGTGGCTGACATTCAATATTTGATTTAGATCGTGACTCTTTTCTCTCCATTTCTAGTTCCATTTACATTGTTTACAAATACTTTGGACGCTATCAAACACACTCATCTAAGACCTAGGTTCTCAAAGTGGGTGATAAAGCCCCCTTGTGGGAGTTTGAGACTTTCAGGGGGGCGGTAGAAGGCCCAGAAAAAATAGAGAGCGTGGGCAGATAAAAAAATATAGTCTAAAAAAAAAAAAACAAGCTAATCACGTAGGTACTAATAAAGCAAATTAAACTTAAATATTGGTTTATTTTGTTATTGTATGTATTGTAATCATTTTCCCTTTTTCGGAATAACTTTTATGGGAGGGGGGCGTTGAATGTTTACTTTTCTTTTAAAGGGGTCGGTGGCCCAGAAAAGATTGGAAACCTATGATTTAAGAGATCTGATTTCTACTGCATTTATTCTACTTTCATTATTTTTTTACCAGTTAAATGCTTCGCTTCCATACATAAGGGTCGGTACAAGAAGACCATATCTACTGAAAAAAACAATGAACGAAATATTTATATCTTACCTGAACAGAATTTTCAACTGAATAGTCATACACCATCTGCCCGAGCAAGTGGAAGTGTGGAGGAAAAAAAATCTGAAAAGACAACGGGTTCTCGCGAATTTTCTTGATGTCAGAATCCGGCAAATTGGTTACTGTTTTACACTGGACACATTCCACTTCTTTAGCTGTCCTGATGGTACTGAAAATACACTTCTCGCAGATGGGATGCCCGCACTGCAAGGAGTAAGGGATTCGGCCCTTGAGGGGAGACACCGAACCTGTAAAAATAAAAACGTAAAAAAAACTTTATAATGAAAACTAACTAACTAACCATCACGCCGTCTCTCCGGAGCAAAGAATGGACCGCCACAATGTTATGTCATGACATTTCTCTACATTCATACATCTTGTTTCATTTATCCGACTCACGTGACCGACATTCAATATTTGATCGTACCACGTTTTCCTCGGCCTTCCTCTATTTTCAGTTCCGTTCACGTCGTTTACGTATCATCACCTGAGAGTAAGAAGGTTCCAACTGTCAAAAGTAAAAAGCTGAGAAAAATAAGTCAAAGTTTTGTTGGTTTCGGGTGTGTATCTTGGAATAAAAGGGTTCCATCTGAAGCAGATGAAACTCTTTTACCTAGAAGCGTGTAAATTTTCTCTGGCGACAGTTGGAATAATAAAGTTGTGAGTGTAAATGAATCCTTCTTCATTGAATCGTGTGTCTTGAATGATCAGATGGAACTTGATTATTTTCGTAACATCAAAATGACGATACTATTACATGTTTTTTAAAATTGTACCTATAGATAAGGTTAGTAAGAACCCTTTCTACGAAAAAAAAGCCAAATGTGAAATTTTGTTAGTTGGAACCCTCTTACTCTCAGGTGACGATAATCCTTCTTCACCATTCTCTTTTCACTCATTCTTTCCATGTGTCCAAACCATCTTAATGACCCTTTCATTATTTTGTTCATGACAATTTCATTCGCACCGCATTCACTTCTTATACTTGCATTTGTCACTCATCAAATCGTATACAGATTTATCACACATTTCGTCTTAGAGATCTCATTTCTAGTACGTTTATTCTACTTTCTTCCTTATTTTGCCAGTTCCATGCTTCACTTCCTTACATAAGGGTCAGCACAAGAACACCATTATAATGAACGGGGACAGTTTTATCAAAGTAAGATATATTATGAATGACTACTTTAAGGCAGTATTCTACTTTGAAACTTCGTTTTTTTTTACATTTTTCGAAAGTAAATATATTCAAGAATATTCTCTCAAATTTTTAAATCGATTCAAGCAGTCTAACTGTACTTCTCCGTCCCTCAAACGTAACTACCTGAGCGCATACATACTGTTCGGCCGGATTTAACTCCTGGTGCAGGTAAGCACCACCTTAAAACACCACCACTTGCTGAAGACATGCAAGAAGTTCTGAAACCCATTCACCAAGATCTATCTAAACAGGAGTTGCTTGAGAGATGCTTGGGTGGAAATACTCAGAATAATAATGAGTGTGTTAACTCCACATTGAGGCATGGCACCTAAGCACATTTATATTTTGCTTGTTCTTCCAGACCAGATTCTTCAGGCATCTTGACACGGCAGAGGCTTTATTGACTTGTTCTCGCACTTCGGTATAAAGGTCATTTTGGTTGCAGATCTCTACTCCCAAATATCTGAAACTCATTACTTGCTCCACAGGTATATCATCAACAGTCAGCTTACATCTTGTAGGTTGCCTAGATATAGTGAGACTTTTTGTTTTCTTGACTGATATAGCCATATTTAGCCTTTGTGATACTGTGTGGAATTTGTACAACATTCTTTGCAGGTCATCTTCAGACTTCTATTAATGCGGCATCGTCTGCATAGCAAATGACGTTCACAGTTTTACTGCCCATTTTATAACCTAGTCCCAAGCCAGCTACCTCTTGTATGATTTTGTCCATAATAAGATTGAACAGAAAAGGGCTCCAACTATCTCCCTGTCTTATACCATTGCTTGCAGGAATTTCCCTAGACAGTTCATTGTCAACCATAATTTTTGTTTTGCAATTCGTATACAGATCTTGGATAGTCTTTATCAATGTGTTGGATATTACTTGGCGGCGAGATTAAACTGTCAAAACATAACTTTTTCTTTTTCTTTGCCATTTTCCACTTTGAGTGGGGTCGGTCCTCCTAACATGATTTGTTCAGGATGCTTTGCCTTAGGTCAGTCAGGTATTTATGGTATTCACATTATTTTAGAGTGACCTCGATAGAAGACTTAGAATTCTCGTGACAATAAAATGACAATAGATTAGCTACCTATCACATCTAATGAGAATCAATATAATAGCTTCACCCTTGTTTGGTTTTGTTTATCGATATTATTAGAAAGTTTCAATCCTGGGATTGGTTTGCAGCAATTTTTTCCATTCTTCTCCTCCATTCTTCCCGGTCTTGTGCGGCTCTTTTGAAATCTGCATATGATGAGCAGCGCACGTCCACCAACAGGTCCTCCAGGTACTCTCGGCGTGGGCGTCCCTTAGAGTTTGTCCCCTCGGTCATACCCTCCATTATGGCATGCAAGAGACCTTCTTGACGTATTACATGGCCGATCCATCTTGCACGCCTTTCGGACAAGGTCCTGAGCAGGTGCCTTCCTCCTTCGATTCCTTGAAGAACTTCCTCATTTGTGATGTGGTCTCTCCAGGAAATAGGACTTCTATAGGACCACATCTCAAAAGCCTCTAGTCTCCGCTTATCTCTTTCGGATAGGCACCATGTCTCGCAGCCGTACATCAAGAAACTCCATACATAGGTCTTGATGAGGAGTGTTCTCAGTTTTAGGTCTATATTATTTGATTATATTATTTTCGACCTTTTATTAAATGCAAGCCTAGCCTGATGTACGAGTATACGGCTGTCGACCTCGCTCTTAGACAGACCGTCCCATGTTATTTTGCTCCCGAGGTAGACAAACTCCTTGGTGTTCTTTAGTGGAACTCCTAGTTTATCGATATGTATGGTTTAAAACTAGGGTGTAACATGGAGCATTTTCTACAGCTCTTCGAGGTGATTAATTCATAAAAGTGGCACATTATTATTTTTTCATCATAAAATTAAGATGGTGAAGTGGAAGAATGTGTCATACCTATTATAGCTATTTTAAAAGTATGTTCAACAAATTGGATGATGTTTATCTTTGCCATCATATTGCAATCGCTTTACCCTTCAAAATAACAACTATTAATTTTTGTAATAACCTCAACATACATGTAATGATAAAAGAGGACAATTAATTCAAGCCGGATCACAAAAAGCTTTAAATTTAATAACCTAAAATAAAATCAGGATAATACCACGATAGTTCAAGTGTCAATGATCAATCAAGGACACGTTAAAATGAATATTATAAACACCGATCAGTTTTGTTTAATACGCTTCCTTGCTTATTGAAATAAATTGACTGAAGCGTATTATCTTCTTTGGCTTCAATTTTTTATGATTTGGCTTTTAAGTGTACCGGCTATAAAATTCGTTGCTCTAGCTTATTTGTACACATTTGGGAAAACAACATAAATTTTGGTGTTGATTTGACAACAAATTAAATGTATAAAGTCAATGTTTAACATCTAGTACAAATGTTGTAGTTGTGGATTAATAACTGGTAGTATAATTTATAATTACCAAAGAAAGTGAATTGTTCACTACAATTACGACAAGGCGGATGCTTCGTCGCCTCCATGATTGATAACGATAATTAATTCAATATTTAGCTGAAATGAAATATTACTGAGTCAAAAGTATGATAATAAAAGTTGGATTTTGTATGCATTAGATATTAGTACTAAGAACTTATAAAATTGATACCCGTTGTATGAAACAACACATGAAACGGCGGCAACAGATATTTCGTATCTTGCGCATAGAGAACAGTTTGTTTTTTGTTTTAAACCATAGACAAGTGTTATGAAGCCGCAACAAAAAATCTAAATAAAATTATAAAGAGAAAAAAATTGAATTATGTCAATTATAAAATATAGTATTGATAAAGAGGGCGATGAAGAATTTCGTGCGTAATGTGTGAACTTCGCCATAGTATTTTGCTGTTTTTATTATAACTTAGTAGGCTTTTTATGTTAACTGGGTGGGTAGGATTACAAAAAATATATAGTAAAAAAAAAAACACTGGTGAACAAATTTAAACATTTTTGAAGTAATGTTGATAAAAATTATAAGTATGTTAGGAGCTTGTTGTTGTCATGGGGGTGAAAGATGAATTTAATCGAAATTTCATTCCCGATCCCAAACACTTCCCAACATTGGCCTATGTTATTCGCCAATGTTAATATTATGTTATTTTAGATATGCTCCGGGATGTATTATGATATGAAATTGAAACCAATATTTACTATTAAAAATTACATTTAATTAACAAAACGTACAATACAAAAGAAAAAAAAAGATTACTTAAGAACTAAAGAGGACTTACATGCTATTCGTTGGCTCATCTAGTTGAAAATCCGCAGGGTGGGGGGTTGAGATCACGCCCCCCAAAGTGTTGCCACTCACAAAATTGTCACTATCACTATTATTGTTTTTCATTGTCTTTTCACTAATTAAAATTAAACTCAACTAAGATTAAAAAAACCTCCAGAGAGAAAACGTATTTTCTGCCATGTAAAAAATGTTTAGTGCAAGCTCACCGAGTATGCCATGAAACATGGCTATATCAAGTATATGAAGTATTTTGTAGTCCTATATCCGAAAATAATAAGCTGATTACCGCAACACGTACAGTTTTTTTGTTGTACCCATACGTAGTGGGGAAAACATATTTTTACAATCTAATATTTATTTAATGTATACATGTAAAACGAGTTAATTCTACGCAAAGACAGAAGATTATGTGAATATAAATATATTATTATACATGAGATGTCATACAGCGACAATTTTTTTTTCACTCTTTTGTTTTGTAACATCTTTCCAAATCCTGCAAAATAAGGCTATCCATTTATCGCTTGGTGCGCCTTCATGGATCAGGATCACACAACTGCACCTAGAATGGGGAATCCCGATGACAGATGAATTCATTTTGAAACTTGCCGAACGTTTTTATAAAAGGACTCCCTTCACATCCTAACCCCACAATAAAATACCCCTCAAATTACGATCCAAACACCTCCAGCTGCCACAAGCGACCAAAGTCGATTCTCCTTCAGAGGAATACTCCGGGCCACACAAATCATGCCCCCGCATAAACTAACAACCCACCAAATCACCTTCCAAAAATGTTCCCATCAGACGTAAGAGGAATAACCACATGAGCTGAACCTCTGTAAGCCAGAAGATCCATTTTTTTTTTAAACAGCAGTAGTCGTACAACAAAGATGGATTCTAGCGTCCCGGGTATATTGTTTCCATAATCCGGATGTCCTGTTATCATATAGGTACAGAGTATCCACACATTCCACTGCATTTATTTTACTTTCATCCTTCTTTTGCTAGTTCCATGATTCGCTTCCATACATAATGGTCGGTACAAGAACACTGCTGTGCACTGCCATTTTAGCTTTTTTGGATAGGTTTTTGTTTGCGATGACAACTTTAAGTGCATCATTGTCTGTCTTCGCCTCCAGTCGGACATTGATAATATTGTTAACTGGAGTCACAGTAATAAAATGAACTTCAATGTCTCTAAATGCGCTATGCTATCTTTTACTAGAGCATTGAGAACTGTGTATCATAGATAGGTACACAATGAACAACCAGCAATTAACACACGTATATACCGATGAAGGATCTCGGAATCATCTATAAGAGTAGGCTGACATTTCGTGCACATATCGAGAGGATTTGTGACATTGCACTGAGGATGTTGGGCTTCATCATTCGGACCGGAAGAGTTTTCAGAGATCCCAATGTGCTCAGAATCCTATACAACGCATTGGTTCGGAGCAGACTCGAAAGTGGTTCTGTGATATGGAGTCCTCACGAGGCGAGATATTCCGTTATGCTGGAGAGGGTTCAGAAAAAAATTCTGAGGTATCTCTACATGAGGGAGTATGGTAGTTATCCGTGGCTCTATCCACGGTATTTCTTTTAGGAATGCTTAGAACCAATTATTTACAGCTTTGAAGAGATGGGTATCTCATTACCCATTTCTTTAAATTAATCAGGGGATATTTCGAGAACTCGGCCGTGCTAGAGGATGTTGGTCTTTTTGTCCCTGATAGATTTCTCCGCCAGCGACAGCACAGATTGTTTTACCTACCGGCCACCAGAACCAATCTGCTTCTGGTGTCACTTGTCTGCTGAACGCGGTCTCCTCGGAGATCGACGTCTTTTATATTAGTAAAGGTACGCTCAGGAGACAAATACTCTGGTAATGTAAACTTACCTACTACCCAAATATACGAACTCATCTACTTGCTCCAAATTTTCACCATTCACGCGAACGTTGCAGATGAGATTCATGATTTCTTCTTTTTCAAAAATCATTACATTGGACTTATTCACATTCATCATCAGATCATTTCGCATGCATACCTCATACCTAATATTCACCAGGACTTGTAGTTCATGCTCGTTGTCTGCAAGTAGGACAGCGTCATTCGCATACAAGAGACAGCTTACTGACACTTCGCTCATTTTGGCACTTACATCTAACCCTTTCAGCTCTTTCATACACTTGTCCATATATATATATATATTAAATAACCACGGGGACATCACGCAACCCTGTTTGCCTTCTTATTGATATCAAACCAGGCTGTAAGATTTCCATTTACTCTGACACTAGCAGTGCTTTCCGTGTAGGTATAGCAACTTAATTGCCGTGAACAGTTTTGTACTTATTCCATATTCAGATAATATTTTCCACAACTTTATTCCGTTAACGTAATTATAACGCATGATTACGTTATTCTTTCACTACATTCATAAAATACTTCCGAGTTGCCTATTTAGCTTTATTATTTTTTTTTATTTATTACTATTATTTTTTTTAAACCGCTTTATGTGAAAAATTGATTAGACCGAATTTAACATGTGCCTCGGAGACCTGGACACTTACTTAACGTAACTAAATTGATGAAACGGAACTGAACTGTTTCGAAAGTGAACGAAACTTAACCCATTAAAAATGGTCGGACATGGAAAGATTCAATATGGAGCTCTACGATCTATACCAGTATCTTCAGCATGGTCATATTAAATAAAATTAACAGAAAACGCTGATTAGGTCATTTGTACCCCATGGGGGATCTGGAGCCCCCCAAAGTGTGTTGCTTGCCCCCAGTAGGGCGAATGTCAGTTGAATGACCGGTTTCGAAAAAAAGCAGAAAACTTTGACTTATAATAGCCATTTTGCAAAAGCGCCCAGAAGGCAAACACTCTGGATTATGGAGAGTATCTTGTCTTCCTAGTGTCGAACCATCTCTCATGCGTTTTTGGTAGTGTACTATATACTCGTACAATATATTATTTTGTCTGTTCTCAATTATTATAATACTCAATTATTGTATGTATGAGGTATGCATGCGAAATCATCTGATGAAGAATGTTAATAAATCTAAGGTATTTGAAAAGGAAGAAACCACGACAGTCTGCAACATTAGCGTGAATGGTGAAAATTTGGAGCAAGTAGTTGAGTTCGTGTATTTAGGTAGTATGTTTACAAGAGATGGGCGAGTGGAGAGGGATATTGAAAGAAGGGTTGGGACAGGAAACAAAGTGAATGGTGCACGTAAAGTTGTCATCGCAAACAAAAACCTATCCAAAAAAGCTAGAATGGCAGTGCACAATGGTGTTCTTCTACCGACCCTTATGTATGGAAGCGAAGCATGGAACAGGTATAAGAAGGATGAAAGTAGAATAAATGCAGTAGAAATGAGATATCTTAGACGAATGTGTGGATACTCTGTGTATGATAGAGTGTCGAATGAAAATATAAGAAGTGAATGCGGTGCGAATGATAGTGTCATGAATAAAATAATGAAAGGATCATTAAGGTGGTTTGGACATATGGAAATAATGAATGAAGAAAGAAGGGTAAAAAAATTATATGTTAATGATATAAATGGAACCAGAAATAGAGGAAGACCGAGGAAAACGTGGCACGATCAAATAAATCAAATATTGAATGTCGCCCACGTGAGGAGTCAGAGAAATCGACGCGCGTGCATGAAACGATGTATGAATGTTGAGGAATCGAGAGAAATATGTCAGGAAAGAAAAGTGTGGCAGTCCATTTTTTCAGCCTACCCCTTCGGGGAGACGGCGTGATGGTTAGTTAGTTAGTTAGTTAGTTAGTCAATTATTATGTAGGTATGGGCGAGTCATAGAGGGCTCCCTCCGCTTACCCGAAGCTGTTATAGGCGCAGCGGCGCCTTTCGTCAGTTTCACTCGTGCACTCCTTATGCTCGTCCGCCGTCCATGCGTGACTTACATTACAAAAAAATATATATAATAATATATGTATATTTGCAACCAAGGGGGACCCAGACCACATTTAAGCTACGCTACTCTCCCTCGATGTCCCGCAATACAATAGCAAAAGAAAATACACAATTGATACATAAATAACATATGTTAGAGAAAAAATAAAAAATAAATAATGCACAGCACGAGGCACAGGAGGGAGGGAGGAGATAAAATGCAGGATGGGGGAAATAAGGAAATTTATTTAATACGTGGAATCGGGAAGGTAACACAGGAAGTTAATACTATATATATTTAAGAGAAGAAAAGTAATGCAATTGAACCAAGGAGGAGGAGGACGAGGCCGGGCATTGCGGGTCAGTCTCCCCTCCCCCCAGCAAGTTAATCGGCACCCCCTCAAAGGGGCAAGTGACTTCACAATACGGCAACGTCCGGTCGAGACGGTTTTCCGAGGTTAAAAAAATAAACAAGAAATAATTAACAAATGACACCAATAATAACAACAAACTAAACTAACTAACTAACCATTACGCCATTTCCCCGGGGGGTAGGCAGAGAGGATGGATCGCCACACTGGCCTGTCCTGGCATACTCTCGAGATTCCTCTACATCCATACATCGTACCATGCACGCACGTCGATGGTTCCGACTTCGAATGTGGCCGCCTTTTACTAATTGGTTAATTTGGTCATGCCATGTTTTCCTCGGTCGTCCTCGGCTTCTATTCCCACTCACGCTGCTTGTGTACAACTTTTTAACCATTCTACTCTCATCCATTCGTTCCATATGTCCGAACCATCTCAGGGATCCTTTTTTAATTTTATTCATGATGCAGTCATCTGCCTTACATTTCTTTCTTATTTCATCGTTTGGTATTCTATCATACGAGTACAAAGTTTTCCCGCACATTCTTTTTAGTGATCTCATTTCTACGACGTTTATCCTGCTTTCATCCTTCTTTTGCCAGCTTCAAGCTTCACTTCCATACATGAGGGTTGGCACTAGAACTCCATTGTGTACTGCCATCTTTGCTTCTGTGGATATATTTCTATTTGCAGTAATGACTTTGAGTGCGCCATTTATTTTATTCCCAACACCAACCCTCCTTTCGATGTCTTTCTCCATTTTTCCGTCCCTTGTAAACATGCTTCCCAGATACGTAAATTCAGTAACTTGCTCCAATTTCTCGCCCATCGCATTTATATCACAAATCGTCATACATTCTTCTTTCTCGAAAACCATCGCAGTACGTAATAACAACAACAACAACAATAATAATAATAATAAATAAACCCGGACCAGGAGCAGCAGCCCCAGAGATCACAGGAACAAAAAAATAAGAAAAAAATGAACGAGCAAATTAAAACAACTTATTCTTATTAAAATTGAGAATCAACTAAGTTTCGACCTCAGCAAAAATATCAGTCCATGCTCTCACGAAGTTCTTCAGACATTCAAAGTTGTGTTCGCATCTATTCTCAATAGATGCCTTAAACCTTAATTTTATATTGTCTATTAAAACCTTAATTAATGTTTTTAATTGAAATTCCTTGTAAGAAGTTCATTTTAAGTAATGAAAACAAAAAAATTACACACAATTTCTTTATTATAATGTGTTTATGTTCGACCGGTTTCGGCAGCTTGCTGCCATCTTCTGGACCAGAAGATGGCAGCAAGCTGCCGAAACCGGTCGGACATAAACACAAGTGGAAGCACACTAAATACATAATACGTAATAAAGAAATTTTGTATCAAATTATTTTCGTTTTTATTATTTAATGTCTATTGATGAAATAAACTGATTTAATTTGATTTGATATTTTCCAACCTCAAAAAAAATTAATACACTAAATTATTATAAGATGTTTAGAGTCGCTAAAAGTTTGCTTCTGTTACAGCATCATATTATGTGATATCTAATTATATTCCCGGAACTGGTTGGATAGGATGGACTACAAAATATTATTATCAATTGATAATACTCATTATGTATTCCGGCATGGCCCACTAACAAATTTCACGGTCCGCCTCTGGCGCGGTGGTAGACCGCCAAGTGGTAAAATAATGGTAAGACCAAAGCAGCCATCGTGAGCAAGACCCAAGCAGCGTGAGACTTCAGACTCAGTGCGCGAAAGCTGCCGTAACGGGTGGACGTTTTCTATGAGGTGGTCAGACCTGTGGCAAACGAAACAGAATTACGCATCGCCACAAAATACTCACACTAAACAAATTTATTAATTAACAACTTAAAAATAATCATTATTACATTCGTACAATTTTAATTTATATTGTGCTACGTGTGTTTTATAATAGATTTATTTGTGGCACGATTTTAAATTTCATTTCAAGTATTAAATGAATGCGCGATGAGACAGCCATTGGACCCACTTGGTTAACAGAGCTTGAGTTCTTGTTGATTTTGATTACATTCTACTCTACCAAAGAATAACTATCTCTAATAAATTTAATAATAAATGTGTTCATGCAATAATAATATGTAGTTAGGATGCTACTTCTACAAAGCAGTACAGAATTGATTATTGGAATAATAACGATGTTTACATGAGTGCAATATGATAAGAACTTCGTTGTGATAAGTGAAAATTTAGTATTAGTAGTGAGAGTTTTTAAAAAAAGGCATGGGGATGGCGCCATTAAAATGGATGTGCGTTTGCACGTTCCTTTTATTTTTTTTCACATCAAGAACTGAAGGTAAATTTTTTTTTTCTATGATTATATTACTATTAATAACGATAAAACTTTTTTGTTTTACATTTATATGATTATTTCAAACGGTATGTAAAATATGAATGACATTCCATTAAGAATTATTAAAGATCAATACCCAAGTAATCTTGATGGGGTGACCACGTTTTTTTTCTCAAATATGTATTTAAAATTAATTAATAGGTTCGGACATATGGAGCGCAAGGATGGTTAAGAAAGTATACCTTAATGATGTAAATGGAGTAGACCGAGGAAAACATGGCATGACCAAATTAATCAATTTTTAAAGGTTGGTCATGTTAGAAATCGGAAGAATCGACGTGCGTGTATGACTCGTTGTATGAATGTGGAGGAATCTAGAGAGGTTTGTCAGGATACAGGAGTGTGGCGGTCCATTCTCTCTGCGTACCCCTGTGGGGAAACGTGATGGTTTGTTTGTTTTGGTAATTGACGTTTATATTCGCACTTTTTTGTTCATTTTATTATTATTATTATATTGGAGCACATAAGCGCTTATAAAGGAAAATTACCATAAAAATCATACTCGATATTTCACCATAAAAAATGAAAAATATTTTTGATAACTGCATTAACATCTAGTCAAAATTATATTTAATTTTGATTCCACTTTTTATTATTCTAATATAGTCCCGGTAACCGGTTTCGGAAACTCGCTGCCGTCTTTTAATGTCTAGACCAGCGGTTCCCAAAGTGGTCTATATAGACCCTCAGGGGTAACTACGACAACTTGCAAGGGTTCTACAACAATTGTAAAAAAATTCGGGGTCCATAAGATGTAAATGGGGGTCCACGAGATGGTTCAACTAATAGGAAGCCGAATATTGAAACGCCAAACGAATATCGAAATCGTTGGCGACCTTTTTTTTAGCTCATTCGGCAAAGATCGGACATTCGATTTTCCCAAATGAGCTAAAAAAAAGGTCGCCAAACGTTTTGACCCGCAAAATTTCCCCAATGAGCTAAAAAAAAGGTCGACAACGAATTCCGGCTTTTATGTTTCGGATTTTTTTTGGCCTAAAAATCAATTTTATGAAAGCAGGGGGTCTACACAAAGAAGAAGAAATCGACAAGGGGTCTACTGAACAAAAAAAATTGGGAACTGGTCTAGACCAAACCTTTCGGAGCCGAATTTATATATTTATTGAAAAAAATATATATATTATATGTTTTACGATTCTGTAGTATTTTGGTAAAGCGGAATATTTCATAAATAACTTATTTATTTGTCAGGAAAGTGAAATGAAGTTTTGCACTATTTGCACTGTTCATGATTTTTGGGACGTATATCAATATTTTTTATTAAATCTCTTCATCAAACCTTATTTTAGTTTTGATAAGCCTTTATTTTTAGTTTCGATTAAATTTACTTTCATCATCATCATCGGTGGCGCTATAGTCCACTTGAGCCTTGGCCTTTTCCAGAATTTTTCGCCATTTTCCCCGATCCATCGCCCATATTCTCCAACTTGCAATACCAATCGCCCTAAGGTCTCCCTCCGCGTTATCCATCCACCTTAACTCGTACCATTGATTTTTAATCTTTGGTAGACTTGGAGATTTAAGGATTTTGAATCCTTTTTTAGAAATCTTCAAGATCTATTGGCCCCAAACAGTGTCAAATTCAATTCTCTGGACTATGGCAGGCGAAAAACCAATTAGAGAACAAGTCGCTAAACGCAAATGGCAGTGGATCGTTCACACTCTGAGACGGAATCTGCATTGCTCCGGGCGCACTAGACTGGTCTCCTATGGGGATAAAGAGGAAGCCAGGCAGACCTAGAGCCACGGAAGAGCCCTACAAGACGAGGTTAAAGCAGCAGGCCTCACTTGGGATAATGTTAGGCATCAGGCACGCGATAGAGTCGGGTGGAGAAGGTTCCTTGAGGCCATATGCACCATGGAGGTGTGACAGGACAAAAATAATAAAGAAGAAGTCTTTTTTGGAAAAAAATAAAAATTATCCTGCACAGTCCATTTTCGTAAAGAAAAGTTAAAATTGTTTTGGTTAAATTTATAATTAAAAGAGCCAGGGAAATAATACAGGGAAGAGCTAAATCGGGTTTAAATTTTTAATTTCTCTCCAATTTTATGGCATATAATTTTAAATTAGAAAACTGTTATTATGCATAACATCATTATGTTACTTCCTTGTATTATATGACCGTTTTCGAGTACTCTTCAATTTAATGATGTATACCCACGTTAATACTATGAGCAATACATTTATGCATGTAAAATGTTTATTTAATTGTGAACGATAATTTACATATAATACGAATTATAACATGGTTACGCATGTAAATACAAATAAACCATGGGTAACCGTTTAAAATTGTTGTAAATAATATAAACAGAGCTTTGCGTGGTAAAATATGAAATATTGAAGAACTGAATTTTAAAAAGGTTTTTACATAATTAATTTATTTGTTTATTCAACGCCTGTTAAGAGGTTTTTCTAAAGATTTCATAATTAAATTAATTAATCAAATTTCTCCTCCTTCAATCACACGACAATTTTAATATTTTTGAAAACTTGTTATTTAATAACCGTGTCCTGTACAAATTAAATATATTTTAAATGTTCGTCTAACGTAATATTCACAATCTTAATTTCTTTACTTGTGGAGTCTTAGGATTGGTGAGTGCAGAAAATATTTGATGTTCGTTTATTTCCAAATTATTGTACATCGAGTGTGCCTATGTATTGTGTAAAATAAACAAATTATAATCAATAAATTATATACATACCCACTATAATCAACTCCATAGAAACTAAACTGTAATAAGAAGTATGTAACAAAATAATGAATTTATAGGCGTGTACAGAAAAACATATGTCAAATGTCGAGAAATATACAACAGTAATAATATTTGTATAATGTACATTGCTAGTAATGTAAAAAAAGATCTTCTGCTTAATGCTTGTATAATGTACATTGCTAGTAATGTAAAAAAAGATCTTCTGCTTAATGCTTAAAAAATACAATCTTCATAGATGGCGTTAGTATGTAGATTGTAAAAAACTACCATGTAAAGAGTGGTCTTACGGATTAACGTATATACAACTTCCAAAAATTTGTCAGACATGGTGGTCATGAGAAAAAAGGTGGAATGGGGAATGTTGTATTACAAAAAGCGTGCGCTTAACCTAACCAATGACAGGTCATAAGTCCTGTAAACACCTCGATCAACCATATTCTGTTTCCAATTTGCATCTTCGTCTCTATTGAGATACAATTGATTCTTAAAAATATGTAAACTATAAAATGTAAAAAAAAAATCAATGTCAATTAATATTAATCAATGTGTGATTAAGTGTATAGAATTTCATAATGATGATTCGACACTCGAAGATGTCCTCATAAGACGAAACACGTGTCGTGTCATTTATAGAATTTTTAGTTCTTCTATTTTTAAACAACTTTTGTTTATTTTAATAACATCAATTAATATTGTTTCGTGTCAACATTTTGTGGTTATGTATAGGTACTTCTTAATATTTCGTGTTAAATTTTCAAACTTCATTGTATCACCTCGCTAGATGCTTAAATAATTAAAAACGTATTTAAACATTTATTTCTGGAACCTAAATTATGAAATTCTTTTTTGATTTCTATTAGATAAGTCAGAAATTAACATTTGGTGTTAGATGCGTTTTTGTGTCCGAACATTCGTTTTGTACCCCGCACTCCGTCTCTGACGAGGAATTTGTATTCTAAGTTGCTGCCGGTCTGGAGGTCTAAGCCTAGATAAATGAGGAGGGTTCATTGCAGGGCTCATCACCCTGCATGGTAAAATAACACATGATTGCGAACACCAATACAATCGCCTTGGAAATCGGACTCCATATTGAACAATGATCTAGGCAAAAACATAAAGACCAACGATTGAAGGAAACTGGATAGACCTGGAGAATGTAGAGAGATGGCCAGGGACAGGAGCCAGTGAAGGATGTCAAATCCCAGGCGATAGAAAAAGAAATAATATTATTCACTGTTTCTCGAACAATGATGTAAAAAATCATGTTAAATATGCATGAAAACGTCTGTTTTCTAAATGTTTCATTATAGTTTATGGTAATGACATATTATGCCTTTCTTATGCAGCTTCGAAGAGATGGGCATCTCATAACCCATTTCTTTAGATAACTCAGGGGATATTTCGAGAACTCGGCCATGTTGGAGGGTGTTCGGCTTTTTGTCCCTGATTGATATCTCCCACAGCGACAGCATAGTATATTGTTTTACCTACCTTACGCCAGAACCAACCTGTCTCTGGTGACAACGGTGGGAAGAGTAATTAATCTGTTGAACGTGGTCTCCTCGGAGATCGATGTCTTTCATATTAGTGAAAGTACGTTCAGAAGGCAAATACTCTTAATTCTGGAGGGTATTATGTCTGCCTAATGTCGAACCATCTCTCATGCGTTTCTGGTAGTATACGATACACGATATATTATTTTACCTGTTCTCAATAGATGCCTTGAAAATAAATTTTGCAATGTCAATTGATGAAATAAACTGATTTGATTTAGGCATTATCTAATACTTGATTAATATTTGATAATGCCTTAGAAAACAGATGTCATTCCCGGAAACAATAACAAAACTTTTAGAAAACAGATGTTTTCATTTATATTAATTAAGTAATATTATAGTTTTATGAAATTGTAAAATTAATAAAAAAAAACATGGATATCTTGAACATTATTATTTTTTTCACCCTTTACATCGATTTGGCTCGCGCTGTAATGATGTAATGAGTTTTTTCAACACAATAATAATAATAATAAAAATAAAAATAATAATAATAATAATAACTAGTGTGTATGAAAAAAAAACGTACCTTAACACTTGCATGTGATTTAGGGCACAGAGCGCTAGGCTTATGACGTTTGATTTTTTTTACAAGGAAAGAGACATTTTCGATGTGATATTGGGAATTCCAGATAATCTATTGCCCTTGATTAAAAATCTTTGGTGCGGGCATAGCAGGCTGGCAGTTGGTACTCTGCAGTGACTCTCATCGCAAGATCACACGAGTACTGCTCCACTTCTCACCGCACAATGGGCTAGCTGCCCCACATACACAAGAGAACAGCATCCTCAGCGTATCGCCTGCCAAATAATGCCATTAGAACTAGTGATGGTACTCATATTTATGGTACAGGGAATTAAACGACTTATAAATACCATAA
This sequence comes from Lepidostoma basale, assembly GCA_022606425.2. NCBI lineage: Eukaryota > Metazoa > Arthropoda > Insecta > Trichoptera > Lepidostomatidae > Lepidostoma > Lepidostoma basale. The sequence goes on along the minus strand of JAHDVF020001271.1, from coordinate 96,458 downwards.
ATATCAAAAAAAGCTAGAATGGCAGTGCACAATGGTGTTCTTCTACCGACCCTTATGTATGGAAGCGAAACATGGAACTGGCAAAAGAAGGATGAAAGTAGAATAAATGCAGTTGAAATGAGATCTCTTAGAATAATGTGTGGATACTCTGTGTATGATAGAGTGCCGAATGAAAATATAAGAAGTGAATGCGGTGCGAATGATGGTGTCATGAACAAAATAATGAAAGGATCATTAAGATGGTTTGGACATATGGAAAGAATGAATGAAGAAAGAATGGTAAAAAAATTATATGTTAATGATGTAAATGGAACCAGAAATAGAGGAAGACCGAGGAAAACGTGGCACGATCAAATAAATCAAATATTGAATGTCGGCCATGTGAGGAGTCAGAGAAATCGACGCGCGTGCATGTCACGATGTATGAATGTTGAGGAAGCGAGAGAAATATGTCAGGAAAGAAAAGTGTGGCAGTCCATTCTTTCTGCCTACCCCTTCGGGGAGACGGCGTGATGGTTAGTTAGTTAGTTAGTTAAATACCATAGTTCCGTTCAGATTTTCTATAACACGTCGCTATTACTATACGCTTTACTTCGATTTGGCTCGCGCTGTAATTGTGTAAAGAGAGATTCAACAAAATAATAACAATAATAATAAATAGAATTTTGTAGAGTTTCCTTCGGTGGAAATATTATAAAAGCATTTTCTTAATTTTGAGGATATGTGTGAAAAAAATCTACTGACAGAATAACAGTCTTCATGTAATGTATTTAAAAAATATATTTTTTAAACTTAAAAATAAAATATTTTTTTTTGAACTAGGTAATCGTTCGCGTGCCATCCGAAGTATCGAAAGTACCACCTCGGACACGCGTGCCCTAGGTTCGCCACACCTGGTCTAGGTGACAAACAATTGGATCACGATGTAGTAAATTAATTTATGTGCATAACCTTGGTACTTTCTCATAATAGAAGGGTGTCCCTCGAATTAGTATTAAGGATTATAAAAAGTAATAACAATTGAAAAAACATACCATTGACATAAAAAAAAGTTAGATATACGTCATAACAAACAAACTGTATACAAACAAACCTTAAATGCTATATAATTGTACGGACTATTATATCTTATTGTTCCATATTAACCATGTAGTTCCAGTAAAAAAAACCTATAATATCACCATCACGCCGTCTCTGTGAAGGGGTAGGCAGAAAGAATGGACTGCCACACTTTTATTTCCTGATATACTTCTCTCGCTTCTTTAACATTCATACACGCAAGTCGATTTCTCCGACTCATCGCGTGGCCGACATTCAATATTTGATTTATTTGATCGTGTCACGCTTTCCTCCGTCTTCCTCTATTTCTAGTTCTATTTACATCGTAAAAATAAATTTATTTATACCATTCTTTCTTCATTCATTCTTTCCATGTGACCAAACTACCGTAATGACCCTTTCATTATTTTGTTCATAACACTCTCATTCGCACCGCATTCATTTCTTAAATATTTATTCCACACTCTATCATACACAGAAATTCCACACATTCGTATAAAAGATCTCATTTCTACTGCATTTATTCAACTTTAATATTTCTTTTGCCAGTTCCATGCTTCGCTTCCGTACATAAGGGTCGGTAAAAAAACATCATTGTGCACTGCCATTTTAGCTTTTTTGGATAGGTTTTTATATGCGATGACAACTTTAAGTGCACCATTCACTTTGTTGCCTGCCCCAACCCTTCTTTCAATATACGAGTACCTCTCCACTCGCCCATCTTTTGTAAATATACTACCTAAATACATACACGAACTCATCTACTTGCTCCAAATTTTACACCATTCACGCTAAATAAATATATTTTCTGCATTCTGTCAATGAATAGAAAAAACACATCTATCTCAGAAGTCTTGGCAGGGAAGTGTACGGCGTTCTCAGCCACCATAATTGGAAGAAGAGAACAGATAACAGTTGAGGACAATCCCTTGGACGAGCGCCAGAGAGGTTCTCACACTTTCTCCAGAATGTCGGATCATCCGAAGTTAATTTAATTTATCGTTTGTCTTTGTAATTCAATTTGCTGAAATGTAGCCGAAAAACATCGCCTCGGTTATTAAAGTGGTCAGCTAATAATCTCACTGTGGAAATAATTTAGTCAAACCAAATCTTTGGTAGTAGGCTAGCGGGAAGAATCGTTTTCGTATCGTAGATAAGTCTAGAAAGATAAATAATTATCCACGCGGCCAGCGGATAATTTCGTTTGACTGTGATCTGCATTTCAGAACTTTATATAGTACCTACCTGTATATAACCAATTAATTAATTACCGTAAAAAATGAGAACGTTTATGAAACAAAAGAGATACTATTGTTGTTAAAATGGAAGGAGCTAGACACCGAATACTCGTATTGTAAATTCAACATTTTCTTTTATTTGGATTAATCTCAAAAAATAATTTATATATTGTATCTTGAAAGACAATGTAAAAATCTATGTTAATATGAAGTATAAATATTGATGGAAACGTTTATTTTCTAGAAGTTTTACTATATTCAATATTAATGAAAACGTCTGCTTTTTGGAAGTTTTATTGAACTATATGGGAGTAACACGCTTAGGACACTTAATAATACTATACTACGGCCGTTTAGAACGGAGTCGTAGGGCCATAAATGTCAATAGAAATAGGGATGGGAGGCCCCAGGACCGTTATCGGTATACGGCTACCTGCTCTCGTGGTGTCGATGGGTCACTATAATGATTTTATAATGATATGTACGATGAGTCACTAATGATTGGTTTTTACCGAATGCAGTGCTTTTTTGTTATAAATGTGTTTACTGCAATTAAATGAATTCATTCGTGTGTCACCACTCGTTACGCACTATGGATACTTTATTTTCCAACATTGATTTGAAGAAATTACATGGCGATATTAGCCCTCAAACTCGAACAGTGATTCACAACGTATTCTTGTTTGTCAATGAATTGAAAAGTGATCCGAATAAAATAGCTTCTCTTAATTTCAACAAACCACGTGAAATGGCCGCGTTTATTTGTGGTGTGAGTAGAGTGACAGTGGACCGAATAAAGACTGAATTATTGCAATCAAGCAGCCCCTGTACACCAAGAGCAAATTTTAAGAAACAAGAAACTGTCACCAATATTGACGATTTTGATAAAAGTGTATTGAAGCGGACTGTAGGTTCATTTTATGATAGTGGAGAGTATCCGTCCGTGGCGAAAATATTAGAAAAATACCGAGAGCAATTACCTGATTTTAAATGCGGAAAAACTTCGATGAGAACACTCATGAAGGAGATTGGGTTCAAGTATAAGAAAAATGCCGAAGGACGTAAATATTTAATGGAAAGAACAGATATTGTTTGTGCCAGAATGGACTTTTTAAGGAAATTGGATTTACTTAGAAGAACTAACGATCAGCGGCCGCGTTTCTATCTGGATGAAACATGGATTAATCAAAACCATTCAAGAAAGCGTATGTGGCTTGGAAGCAACGATGAAGGAGGTTTCAAGAATCAGCCTGTAGGAAAAGGTCAAAGATTGATAGTTTGCCATGCTGGTTCCGCAAGGACTGGCTTTGTTCCAGAAGCGAAGCTAATATTTAAAGCGGTAAAATCGAAGGATGCTGATTATCACACAGAAATGGATGGCGATACATATATGGCATGGTTTTCCGCATTCCTAAATATACTTGAAGAGCCCTCAGTTATAATCGTCGATCACTGATGAAGAAGACTCCGATGAGGATTGATACATTTTTTTGTAATATAAACGGCTCTTTTAAGGGCCACAATATGATCTACTTTGTTTTTTATACTTAACTTTCTTTCTGGGTTTATAGACATACGGTATACAAATTTTAAAATTAAACAATTTTTCTGTTTTTACTGGTATTTAATTTAGTATCTGGTAGTCACTAATTTCATACTAATTTAAACGCACGTAAAACCCATAAATAAAGTTTAATATCAAAACTTTGTTAACTCGTTAAAGTTTATGAACAAGATACGATAATAAACGTTACTTATCGATATATTTATTTTATTGTTACGCCCATCCCTAAACCGCTCCATAAGGCCCGTAAGTGCAAGCGAGATAGACATAGGGAAATGATTTATGGCCCCAAGACTCACTTCTGAGCGGCTCTAGTATAGTACTTAGACACGCTTGATAATACTTTGGCAAGACGAAATATGTAACTTTCATTAAAGATAGTTCAATTTCTAGAAAACAGACAGAATTAATCTACATTAAACTATTATTATGGAATTTTACATTATTGTTCAAGAAAAAAAAACAATGTTTATTATATTACATTGGAGTGACAGGCAGAAACACGTTACTATTATATATTATAAAAATAATAATAAGAAACTAGAAATTGGACGATTTCGTGAACATAAAATTAAATTTCCTCTATGTTTGCCATACTTTGTGTTGTAGAAGTTTTATATTTTTTTCTACCTTTTTTATATACTTTGTATACAACACAAACTTTTTAAACAAATCAAAATTAAATATCAAACATGTTTCGGACTACTCGGTCCTTCCTCAGTGATATTATATAGATATTTAAATTATTATAAAATTGTTAACAAATATGGTCAGTTTTGAATAACATCTGTCAAAACTGACCATATTTGTAAACAATTTTATAATATTTTAAATATCTGTATAATATCACTGAGGAAGGATCGGGTAGTCCGAAACATGTTTGATAGTATTTAATTTTAATTTGTTAATAAAGTTTGTGTTGTATACAAAGTATCTAAAAAAGAAAACGAAATAGAATAAGTTAAATACTTAACTTTTCTTGGTTTTAGAGTTTTAAAAACATCTTTATAATATTTATAATATTTTTAAAATCTGAAAATAAAGATCGGCTTTAATACATTTTTAAGTATAAAACCGCTTGAGTTAAACAATACGAAATAAAAAAATCTGTTTGATAGAACATTCACTTACTCAAATTTTTCATTGGTGATGTCTTACCTACACAGACACGTAAATTTTAATATCTAACAGTTACTTCTCAGTAGGAACAGAAGTAAGTACCCACGTAACACAATAATTTAAGAGCAGGTACTTGTTTATACGGCATTGCACTCTTATGGCAATAGTTAGGCTGAGGAAGATACGCCGCGGAGTGTATAATATTTGACGCTGCATGTACGTAGTGTATGGGTAGTGATGAGGTATGTTATTACATTACAGAGGTGCCCATACATACGGTACACTTTACAGTATGCGAAGTACAGTCTGGGTACATGGGTATACCGCGGGCGGAACTTTCACCGCCAAGAATCACTGACCCGACTTGCGCATGTTTCATCGTCTTCGGTTCGCTCGACTGCTTTGAGGTAAAGCATAGTATTATTTAAGGCAGTCTCGATGGCGCAGTGGTTTGAGTATGGGATTCAATCCAAGAGTTATCGGCTCAAGATTCACACTAGCATATCATTTGAAATTTGATTTAGAAATACCCTGTCCAAAGTGACTGTTATTTTGTAATAAATATTCTTGTAAAAATATAATATCGCACCGTGAGTGTAAATCCGAAACAAGTGCAAATATACAGTTTGGAGATATGGGAGTTTAAAGACTTCATATTGCTTGGAAAAACCTTTTTTTTTTTTTAAATAAACCAATGATTTTCGGTTTATAGGTATATTACTTTAAATTGAAAATCATTGGTTTATTACAGAAAAACAGTTTTTCCAAGCAATATGAAGTCTTTAAACTCCCATATCTCCAAACTGTATATTTGCAATTGTTTTGGTTTTACACTCACGGTGCGATATATCTTCTTCCTCTTCCTTGTTGTAGACCTATGTGGTCTGTTCTCTAGAGTGTTGATCCTCCTGTGAGGTATATTCCCAGCTGTCCTTCCATCTTTTAGGAGGTCTTCCACGATTAATAAGATTAAAGATACCAAACCATGGTTTAAGGATGAAATTAAATAATTAGCCGAAACAAAACGGAAAAGTTACCTACAATACAAAAGCAATTCAAATGCAAAAGAACGTGAAAAATATGTACAAATTAGAAACAGAACGAACAGTGAAATTAGAAAGATAAAAAATAATATTGGTCAAAATTTACAAAGAATACAATATGTAATTTTGTAATTATATAATGTATTAACGACCTTCGTGGCAGAGTGCTAAGAGATTTGACTGCCATACCGAAGGTCCCGGGTTCCATTCCCGGCGATGGCAGTGTGATTGTCACACTGTCTTTGGTCGGGTATAGAATTGAAGAGAAAATAAAATGAGGATAGATTAGCTAGCTTTTACATGTCATGAGAATCAATATAATGGTTAAAAACAAAATGTATACAATGATTGGGTTTAAACGACATGTTGTATATAAAAAGGCTATTTCAGGTTAAATATCTGAATGGTTTAAGTAAAATGGGCCCTAAATACATTAAAAAAAAATAGGAGTGCAGTTTCAATCTATATAACGTATAGAACGAAATTGCATTTTTAGTTTTGTGTTTTTTTTATGTGTTTGTGCCTATTTTACTTCAACCATTCATTAGATTTACTTTTTTAATTATCAGTTTACTATTCAAACCATTGTTTCTTCATTAAAAGTAACATTAAATAACCTTGAAATCCTAGAAATAAAAAAGTCGATAAAAAATAAAGAAGAAATTATAAATAATCAAATTAATTTAACTTCCAGTCCGATACTAGATTTGTTTCCCCTGTCCCATTATTCCGGCTAAAATGTAATTAACACTATTTCTTGGAACCACCCCCACTCCTCCTTTACCATTTTAATTTTATTTAGTATATAAGTAACGATTTTGTCTCATTTAGCTGTTAAAATTTGTACACACTGAAGAAGGGGCTTCTGTGTCCCGAAACATGTATGAAAAAAGTGTAATAAAGTGTTGTGATACAAAGTTATCAAAAAGTAATTCAAATATGAATCCGCAACACAAAGTAATGGCGAATATAGAAGAAATTCTATCGTTTACTTTACATTTATACAGCTTCATTAAAAAAGTACATTACAGTTGAATCATTTGATAAAAAATTACACCTTAGACATTCGAAACAATATTTTATTACACAAAAGTTTTAGTTAATAATGAAAAAATAATTATAAAGTAGGATTAATTTTATTCCACTTGTTATTCTTAGTTCGACCGGTTTCGGCAGCTCGCAGCCATCTTTGGTTTAGAAGATGGCTGCGAGCTGCCGAAACCGATTGAAGATACAAACATTATATGACGACCTTCGTGTCCGAGTGGTAAGTGCTTTGACTGCCACCCCGAAGGTTCTGGGTTCGATTCCCGGCGATGGCAGTGTGATTGTCACACTGTCCTTGGTCTGGTGCAGAATTCACACGACAATATATATGTTAACGATGTAAATGGAACCAGAAATAGAGGAAGACCGAGGAAAACGTGGCACGATCAAATAAATCAAATATTGAATATCGGCCATGTAAGGAGTCAGAGAAATCGACGCGCGTGCATGACAATGTTGAGGAAGCGAGAGAAATACGAGTATGTCAGGAAAGAAAAGTGTGGCAGTCCATTCATTCTGCCTACCCCTTCGGGGAGACGGCGTGATGGTTAGTTATTTAGTTAGTTTATAAAATGGCGATAGATTAGCTACCTATCACATGTCACAAGAATCAATATGATAACTATACCCTTTACATGGATTAGCTCGCGCTGTAATGATGTAAAGAGCTTGTCAATATAGTAGTAATAATAATAATAATAATAATAATAAATAATTACTGAATTTTATCTAAATATACATTTTAAAAAGATTTTCTTAATTTTCTTTAGGTATAAAATATCTTCAAGTAAATTGTATTAAATTTTTTATCGAAGTTAATAGCATATATAGTAGGATACATATGTGTGTACGTATGTAATATAATATTATTAAAAAAAACTTAGCACTAATTTTGTCGCCTTATCGTTATCGAAGATTTTTTTAATTACTAAATAATTAAAGGGGTATATTGTGCTTTACCCCAAATAATCTCCTATTGTACAATAATTAAAGGGGTATATTGTGCTTTACCCCAAATAATCTTCTATTGTATACTGTCGTCGGGTCTGCGGACACCGAACGTAAATATCCAACCAGCGAACGAGTATATCTATGCAGCAACGCCAGTGTACACATGCGCAGTGGTTCGATTATGGTAATTAATAGAAAGCGAACTGGTAAATCTAATTCTGTGCAATTTCCACAGATCATAAAGATGATTAAAAATATAACTATTTCCGCACTCTCATTGGATGTCCACTTACATACCCATTAACTGGAGCAGTTTGCGAAAAAGAATTCTTCAATTTGAATTAGGAAGAACACTTGCGCGCTCAAATAATCTTCGATCGGACATGATTGCCGGAACAAACAACGTTTTCGTTTACGAACTTTTTATTTTATTAAATGGTTAATTTCTTCAATAGTTTCCGTAACCAATCGGATGTTATTGTTTTTAAATTGGCTTTTACGATTCGAAAACAATAAATATATTATTGATTCATTACAATTACTGATTTTAATGCGCTCACCGTAAAATTATTCATACCAAATGAGATAAATTGAAATTTATATTAGATTTTATGATGACCATATTACGCTATACTCACTTCCGATGACAATATAACTCTTGCATAAACTTAACTTCCTTGTAGACGTCGTTTATTTACGATCCAATACAGTAGACTCCCGATATTCCGGGATGGATGGTGAAAAAAATCCCGTATAATCGATTTCCCGGTTAATCCGAAAACAATTTTTTCTCTTTTTGTTAATGACATCCCGTATAGTTTGATCACCAACATAATATTGATTCAATAAATATTTAACGGTTGCACCGTTCTCAAATTTTTCAATTACTTCGAGTTTTTGTTCAATTGAAAGTACGACTCGTTTGCGTTTATCCATTATACCATAGACACTTTTTCACAGTAAAATAAACTTACGACTTTAGAGTCACAAACGTATGTTAGCGGTGGCGCCAATGTAAACTAAACGTCCAGTGTTATTGTGACAAATGCATTACAAGTCTTCCTCTTCTTCTTCCTCTTAGTTTTGGTCGTATGAACTGTTTGTGACGGTGTGTTGCATTCACCTGCATTCCTCTTGGGCATGCTGGGGACCAATAGTTTACAGGTAAGAAGGGATGGGTGCACACTTACCCATTTCTTCAGACTTATCAGGGGATTCTCTGAGAACTCCGTTACCTTGGAGGCTATCCATCTTTATGTTCCAGGTGGTTATCTTCGACAGCGTCATCACAGACTGTTTTATCTCCCAGCATGCAGATCGCTTCGGAGATTGACGTCTTTAATATTTGTGAAAGTACGTTTAGAAGACAAATACTTTTAACTTTGGAGAGTATTATGTATTCCAAATGTCAAACCAGCTCTCATGCGTTCCTGGTATTATATATTTTTTATGTTTTACCTGTTCTCAATGGATGATTTAAACGTTAATTGTTGTTTGTAATATCTTTTGAGAAAATACAATTATTTGATTTGATTTGATTCCCTCTTTATCCGGGTCTGGGACCAGCAGCAGCTTAAAAACTTATACTTGGCTTGATTTAATTTAATAAATATTTCAAGAATCAATTGTATCTCAATAGAGACGAAAATGCAAATTGGAAACATAATATGGTTGGTTGATCGAGATGTTAACAGGAATTATGACCTGTCATTGGTTGGGTTAAGCGCACGCTTTATGTAATACAACATTCCCCATTCCACATTTTTTCTTATGCCCACCATGTCTGACAATTTTTTTGGAAGTTGTATATATGTTAATCTGTAAGACCACCCTTTACATGGTACTTTTTGCAATCTACACACTAACGCCATCTATGAAGGTTGTATTTTTTTAAGCTTTAAGCAGAAGATCTTTTTAAATAAATATTTATTTTAATACGTAAGAAACAAACAGATAGTAGAAACATAAGCATGTTTCTAAATGTTTAACATTCGATCTACACGTATAAAGTTTTTACAATTTCATCATTTCCAATAAACCAAATTATTCCTCAACAGATTAAAAGATGAACAACAAACTTGCAAATCAGAAATTGCAAGAAATCAGATGGTTTCAACATTGTACACAGAATAACAGGATTATCCACGAAGAAAAAAAACATCATTTCATAGATTATTTAGCAACAAATAAAGTGTAAATAAAATCTGGTTTCATTTGATGGTGAATACTCCGTGAAACAAGATTCTGATAAAATATCTCTTTGGCAGTGGTTTAAAGAATGTGGGATTTCTTGTTCCGGATGAATCGTGCGGATATTTTTTTCTTCCTGCCTATGAAACTAACCTGCTTTTAGTCATGCCGGTTGGGTGGGCGATACGAATGTTAAACCGAATCGCTTCGATTATCTTTTTTATCGTTTGGACAATGTTGGTTTATTCAAAGAATTGAAGAAAGAAGTTCAATAAGAAAAACTGTAAGAAGTCCACATTACTGGTGTATTTATTACCAGTATTTACAAGTAGTGAAAAAGGCAACGCAGAAAGATGTTATCATATTTCTTCTTCTTCTTCCTCAGCCTATTCCCGTCCACTCCTGGGTATAGGCCTCCTCCATTCGCTTCCATGTCACCCTGTCTTGTGCAGACTGCATCCAGGTTATTCCGACGTGTCTGTTCAGATCATCCTTCTACCGTAGTTGCGGTCGCCCTGCACTTCTCTTTGCCGTCCACGGTCTCATATTTACTAACCAGTATTGAAGTATAAAAAAAAAATGCATTTGAAATTAGTTAATAAGAAAACAATAACTAAGATAAATTAAACGAATAAATTAATAGAACATGAAACTGAGGATAACGTGGAACAACTAAAATAGTTATATTGAAAATTTCGACTAACCGGAGAATCCGGACAGAAGAGTACGGTGGTTTTTTATTATGGGAATAACATGTTTCGCCTGTCTAAGGCATTATTAAATGTAGCGAAAATCAAACGCGTTGTTGTGTATATACACGAGTTAAAGGAGCAGAATACTATGTGGCCCAATACACTGTTGATAACATGTAAGGGATAAACCTCAGAATAAAGGTAAGTATTACCCGGAACTAGTAAAATTTATGATATATATTATACGTTATACCAGAGGTTCCCAAACTTTTTTGGTCCCGTAGACCCCTTGCCGATTTCTTCTATTTTGTGTAGACGGCAAAAAAAATCCGGAATAATGCCGGATTTCGTTGTCGACCTTTTTTTTAGCTCATTGCGGAAAATCGCCAACGATTTCGACCATTCGACATGAGATCCACTATCATGGACCCTCATTTTAATTTCGTAGACTCCCAATTTTTTTTCTTTGACATCGACCCCTTACTAGTTGTCGTAGACTCCTGGGGGTCTATAAAGACCACTTTGAGAATCACTGCTTTATACCTTATATAACGTTATTTTGTATTCATTACCTATGTGAACATTGTGTCCATAATTTTAACTAATTCCAGGTAATACTTTCCTGTATTTTACAGTTTAACTCTTAATTTTTTCAACAATGCATTGGGCCACGTCAATTAGTTTGTGCCGTATGCTGCTCTTTTAACACTTGTGACAACAACGTGCTTGATTTTCACTACATTTGAATATGATTAAGACAGGCGAAACATGTCATTTAAAAAAAATACAATAAAACATAGTGTATCATAGTGCTTGAAGGCCAATATGATTCGTCTGGTGATACGCTACAGTGAAAAATAATCTTCTTCTTCTTCTTAGTTCAGGTCGTATGACCTGTTGCTTTGCAAAACATTGCTTTAAATTCGTATTCGCAGCAAGAATTATGAATGTTAAGTAATGATATATTTTTAAATAAACTCTAAATGTTGTGAATACTTTATTCTATTACACTGTTTATTTAAAACAAAGAATGTTTTTTTAAAGGAACATAGAAGTTCCCGCCACATATCCGAGGCTGTTATAGGGCGTAGCGACGCCCTTTTGTCAGCCTCGCTTGTACATTCCCTGGGCCTGTCCCCGGTCCATCCGGGATTAACATTTAAAGACTGCAACAACAAGGGGGTGCCAGACCACATTTAATATACCCTATCTTACTTCTATGCTCCGCTGTTTCTTATTGAATAAATAAGCAAAATATATAATACATGAACATTTCAGAAACATTATATAAAAGATTAAAAGAAAAATACGCCACAGGAGAGGCCATTTGCCATCTGCCATCTAGACAAATGCGGGATGGGAAAAATTGTGGAGCACAGTTTTTTTTACATGTAGGACGAAGGACGAGGTTTAGGAAGCATTTCATAATATTTAATAAAAATGGTTAAAAAATTATTTGTAAATGAAACTAGACATAAAGTCGGCCAAGTGAGGAGTCGGAGAAATCGCCGTGGGTACATGACACGATGTATGGATGTTGAGGAATCGAGAGAAATATGTCAAGAAAGAAAAGTGTGGCTGTCCATTCTTTCTGCTTACCCCTTCGGGGAGACGGCGTGATGGTTAGTTAGTTAGTTCCTGGAATTGTTTGAATTCATATACTTTATTAAAATGTTGTAAAGATAGTAAATTTATTGTTTCTTTTTAGATCTTGGTTCTCCATTTTAGTGGTCTAGGGGATAGAACGCTTTTCTCTTGATCCAGGGGACTTGGGTTCGAGTCTAGACACGACCAGATTCCTTCTTGATAATAATGAGCTATTTTGTGCTCATATAGAATATTGTAAATTAAATTCTAATATCATTGATTTAAATTTTTGGTTAGGTCTTTTTAAAAAAAAATGTATATTACAAAATAAAGCTATGAAAGTACCAGTTAAATCTATCTTTGTCACCTTTTTCCACTTTCATAGATTTATGACGCATGCGCTGTTGCTAATTTTATTCTAGAAAATAATAATAACGGGGTGTTACAAAATAAGATTATGACGTAAAATTTGGAGGATGAGTACCCGATTATTGGAATCACACGCAGGCTAGAGTTATTGGGCTGGAAAGTAAATATTTCTCGCCCCAGTAACCAACATCTAGTTGTCGGGTTATTCCGTGGAATGCTGTCGATTATTTTTGAAGGTACATCGTTAATGTAGTTAGAGGAGCGATCAATTTGTTATTCGTTTTATGGAAATATTCAATTACTATAGAGAAAAATAAAGAAAATTTTAAATTGGAATGGCGAAATATTATTTTTCGAGTAATTTCAGACTAAACCTGGAAGTATCTACTCGTATAGTTAAATATTACAATACTTATTTTATTTGTATAATAAACTACGTGAATTATTTGTAATATTCACGAGATTATTATTATTATTTTTTTTTTTTTTTTTTGTTGAATCGCTCTTTACAGCATGACAGCATGAGCCAAATCGATGTAAAGGGTATTATAGCTATCACTGTGATTCTCGTGACATGTGATAGGTAGCTAATCTATCCCCATTTTATTGTCACGTGAATTCTACACCAGGCCCAAGACAATGTGACAATCACACTGCCCTCGCCGGGAATCGAACCCGGAACCTTTGGGGTGGTAGTCACTCGGCCACGAAGGTCGTCAGTATAATTATAATGACAGAGATAATAATTATGAGATAATAAACCAGCAATTTCTTCTTCCTCTTCTTCAGCCTTTTCCCGTCCACTCCTGGACAAATGTCTCCTCCATTTGCTTCCACGCCACTTTGTCTTGTGCAGACTGCATCCAGGTTACTCCGACATGTCTGTTCAAGTCATCCTTCTACCGTAGTTGCGGTTGCCTTGCACTTCTCTTTGCCATCCACGGTCTTCAAGTCAGCTGTCTTCTTGTCCATTTTTTGTTCGAGCTTTTGGCTACATGACGTGCCCATTGCCACTTTAGAGTCACTACCCGGTTGACGATGTCAGCGACCTTTGTTTTTTCTCTCACCATATCATTTTTGACTCTGTCTCTTAGGCTTATTCTTAACGTGGCTCTTTGGGTCACTCGTAGTTTCTCAGCACTTTGTTTGGATAATGTTCTTTTTTCGAGGCTATAAGCCACCAGCAATTTAAATGTTAACAATTAGTTTCAATGAACAGAAAAACATACATTTATAAATTACGTAATGAAGAAATAAAAAACCATTTTACAATGGAACCTCTCATAACGAGCAACTCTCATAACGAGTAATTCTGATATAGTTTTGCAAGATATGCCTCTGAGCGTCTTAATTTCTGATGCTCTAAGAGTGTTTCTATTTTTTAAATTTTTTGAATACCTATACTTAATAAATTATATCTTCGACCTGCATTAGTTCCCAAATTGCTGGGAAGACTGCGTGATCGTGTAAGGAGCACCACCAGATCTGAGTGTTTTAATATGTAGTCAGATGAAGGTGAAAACGTGGATGGTTACCAAGTTACCATAAACGAGCATGTCCAGTTAATGAATTCCAAAAGAATTCCATATATGGATGTGCATGGAATATCAGATGGACGGCGTCTACCAGGGAGTCCCTAAAACTATAAATATATAGCTGGAGTTTGGCATCACAGGAGAAGAAACCTGTAATAACAGGCTCTTTAGTCTACAACAAGTTGAAGGAGAAGTGATCTAAACACTATAGTTAATACTAATAAAATGAGCAAAGTATACGAATTCAATATGTAATTACTACGAAGTGTTCGTTTCCCAAGTTGACAGCTTATAATAATGCAGAAGATTCTACACAACATACCGGTAATGATTTTCTCATGGTAAACAAAACAATGAAATCATAATTATATTTTACATTATTACCCTAAATGGAAACTGGATCTGTGTCACTTACAACTCTCAACAATGTGTATCTTAAGCTTTGTGGAAGGGGAAATACAGGAGAAAGGATTCTTACTAAGAGATGTTGTCATTTGTGCTAACTATATATGCATAGATGTGCCTACATCGAAAAATCTTTCGAATTCCTCGGACGTGCTTACAAAGCAAATCAGAAGTAATTGAAAGTGTAAGTACTGCTAAAATTACAGCTATTCTTCTATTTTTTTCTTCTTCTTCTTCAGCCTATTCACGTTATGGAAAAAGGCCTCCTCTATTCGCTTCTATGCCACTCTGTCTTGTGCATTCAGGTTATTCCAACATGTCTGTTAAGGTCATCCTTCCACCGTAGTTGCGGACGCCCTGCATTCTCTTTGCCATCCACGGTTTCCAAGTCAGCGGACTTCTTGTCCATTTTTCGTCTGAGCTTCTGGTTACGTGACCTGGCCATTGAATGAAGACTATTATTCTTCTTCTTCAATGACGCTAGAACCTAAATCAAACCATGGACTCCTTTAACTTCTGCCATCCGATTTGTAATTTGTACAAGTTGTGCTTCAACTTTATTCATTTCGTCCTCTCATCTCAGCCGAGGTTTTAGAATTCTTTTTCTACCTTATTATAATAATATTAAATTGGATAATTTATAGAGCGCCATTTTTATGAATTATTCATCTCAAGGGCGCTCTCAAGTCATTATTATCTGAGGTATTCGTTTTATGAAATGATGTATAAACTGCTCTTATACATATTTTTTTAGGTGGTGAAAGTGAATGATTGCCGAAAAAACAATTACGTTACAGAAGTTTGTATTATTTTATTACTAAGAATACGTCAGGGTATGTTCTGTATATACTTGTACGTATAAACGTGTATTGTTTAATTCAAGAGAGATTAAGGAATTTGGACAGTGAATTAGATCGAATCGAGAACAAACCCATAAAGTGCCACCGACAATCAACAAATGAAAACTGCGGTGACATAAAATATTTATTTATGATGGTCGCTATTACTTTTAGGAAAACAATTTATTTGCTGACCGCAGGAGACCAAAAAAATACGTGATAAACCAAATGAAAAACTTGACCGAATTTTTTACACCTGCATAATTTTAGGCCAACCTCAATGGTTTCTGCTGTAGACTGATTAGATTGTGACAAAGAAAATATGTCTATTATTGAGCGTGATCCAAAAATCTAATCTTAAAATTTAATATGTCAAAAAATGTATTTATTGTTTCTCGAAAAATGATATGATATGACCATAAAACTCCATGTTAAATAATTAAAATGAATGAATATGTTCTGTTTTCTGTGATAGAAGTTTTGTTAAAATTTATGGGAATGGCATGTTTCGCCTGTTTGAGGCAATATTATCATTTTTCTTTTTGTCCTGTCACACCTCCGTGGTGCTAAGGGTCTTAAAGAACCTTCTCCGCCTGACTCTATCGCATGCCTGATGCCTAACATCATTCCAAGTGAGACCTGCTGCTTTGACCTCGTCCTGTAGGGCTCTTCTCCAGGTGGCTCTAGGTCTGTCTCCCTTCCTCTTCCCCCCATATATCTAAACTTCTTTATTTGTTAAACAACTATCTAGTATCTAAACTACTCTATTTGTTAAAACCAACTAGTTTGGCTCTCGCCGGAGTTTCGTCAGGGTAAGAATTTATTATGAATTATTCCCTAATGATCATGACTCATCGTTCTAACATCCTATTTGTCCTCGTGCACACTTTCACCTACTCCTCTTTCTCCCCTCCATTTTATATTTCTTTTTTCATATGATGTTCGCTGATTTAATGTTTAGATTATTCTCTTACTTGGTGATACGCTACAGTGAAAAATGATCGAGAATTTTTGAATTAAAAGGAAAATACATGAAAACCTGCTGCACACGTATTACCGTCTGATGCTCTTACAGCTTGCTTGTTGAACGTAACATCTGTCATGAGATTGTGAAGGGTTTTAACAATATGTAAAATGAGTCTCTCGGTAGTCTTTAAAAGGTCATTGGGTGTTAGATAACAGTTAAAGAGAATGTTTTAAAACCTTTCATAATACAAATCATCGCTCTCGTCATAAAAATAATGCATTACATTTTAATACATATATTTTATAGTCATAAAATATAATTTTACTGTCTTGCTTGTTAACTACCAAAAACTTACTTTTACTTGATAGTAATATTATGTTAGGTAATATTGATAGTAATGTTTGGTTAGATTGAGTATTTATTTATTCTTTATTATTTTATATACATACAACATTTTGTTGTATTCCCATGAGTAGATTACTCATTATGGGAGAAAGTAATGATATAAAATATATAAACATATCGAGTAATTGTACAACATTCAGAGAGTAGTGAAAATATAGACTTATAACTAAAACGTCTAACAACATTTCATTATTTGATTATATTTTTAACAATTTAATAAAGAGAAAAAAAAACTCTTGGGAGACACGAAAAAACATATTATAAAAGTGAATTAAATTAATTGTATTTATTGTATCTTGAACAATGATGTAAAACTCCAGATTAAATTATTAAAATGTATGAAAAAACAATAGTTTTCAAGGAGTATATATTTATGTATGACTTGTTTCGCCCTTCTAAGGCATTATCAAATGTTTGTTATTATCAAACATTTGATAATGCCTTAGAAGGGCGAAACATGTCATACATAAATATTATATTAAAACTCTTTGAAAACTATCGTTTTTTCATACATATTAATAAATTAATTTTAAACACAAAATCAAATACACATAAAGAAAGTTTATTTCAGTAATTACTTACATCGCTTTTTCAATTTAAGAAATCACATTTTTTTATTGATTTGGCTTAAAAACAAAACACTAATCAGGGAGACAAATAATTGAAAAACTTGATTAATTTAATATCGGTCAACCAAGTCAGCCAGAGCTTCATAAGGGTTATGAGTTTGTTTTCAATAAAGACACACCACACATGAAGTGCTTCATACGAAAAAGGTTTCAATTAGCTGGTTATTGTAATATTCACAGGCGGCCTACCCATGTTTATGTATTATACATAAATCGAAGCTCATTACAAAAAAAACAACAATTGTAAACTATCAAAAAATACTTCGTACAGGTTATGTTAAACGATACCGCGTTTTGAATGCACTTCTTACAATGTTACCATTTCGGTAATCTAATTAAGCATCGCGCCGTTTCCTCGGAGGGGTAGGCAGAGAGGATAGATTCCACATTGTTCTATCCTGGCATAATTCTCGCGCTTCTTCTACATTCACACATCGTGACATGCACACGATGTGTGAATGTAGAAGAAGCGCTCAGACATCGCTCGTCGATTGTTCCTACTTCGAATATCTTCTTACGCCATGTCTTCCTATCCTTCCTCGATTTCTATTCCCATTCACACTACTTGTATATATCTTTTTAACCATTCTTCCCTCGTCCGTTTGTTCCATATGTCTAAACCATCTTAGTGACCCTTTCTTAATTTTATTTATCACGCATTCATCCGCTTTACATTCCTTTCTTTCGACATCATTAGATATTCTATCATACTTTGTTTTTCCGCACATTCTTCTTAGTGACCTCATTTCTACGGCATTTATCATACTTTCATCCTTATTCTGCCAACCTCAAGCTTCTTTTCCATACATAAGGGTCAGTACTAGAACTCCATTGTGCACTGCCATATTTGCTTCAGTCGATATATTTTTATTTGCGGTAATGTTTTTGAGTGCACCATTTATTTTGTTTCCAGCTCCAACCCTTCTTTCGATATCTTTCTCCACTCTTGCATCTCGTGTAAACATGCTTCTCAGATAAACAAATTCAGTAACTTACTCTAAATTCTCACCGTTCGCACTTATGTCACAATCCGTCATACTCGTATATTCTTTATTTTCAAATACCATAACTAATCTAGAGTAGTAAATTTATTGTTACCTACCGTGCTTGTGATTCGAATTATAAAGAAGTTTTTGACTTTTTCTATGAAAAATTTGCCTTGCACCTAGCCAGTGATATGGTAGAAACTTTTCACGAAGATTTAAATATACGTATGTATGTATTAGTGTGTTGAGTAGTGCGTGTGAGCCGTCCTCGTGGTGTGCCTAACCTCAGTAGTGAAAGTGTCCCACCGAGTGTAAATCACGGGCTAATTAGAAATATCTAGAATTATTGGAAGTGCGATAATGATCTATCATATATCAGTTCTTGCCTTAGATCTAGGATACCGAATTTCCTGCCGTTTACCTCGCGTCACGCATCACGAATCGCCTATGCAAGTCTACTCACCTTGAACATCGGTATTTCGATTTTCTTTTATCGTAGCCATCCACACACAACTCGATAACACGACTCATTCCTAAATGCATAGATATCCACGAAACGTTTTAATTTCTTTTAAAAGTATTCTAAAACTTTTTTAGATTTTTCCTTTCTCTTAAAAAAGTGCAATAATTAATTACATATTCAATTGAATTTCGCAAATTAATAGTCCTATTTTTAAACTTTCGTACGAAGCACTTTTTTGTGGTGTGACATTATTAAATAAAATAATACACTTATAATATTTGTATCTTCACTATTTTATTTGTTAATACCAACCGGTTTTGCTTCCGCCGGAGCATCATCAGGGTAAGAATTTATTATTAATTATTTATAATGATCATGACTCACCGTTCTAACATCCTATTCGTCCTCGTGCACACTTTCACCTACTTTTCTTTCTCTCACATTTCCAGTGAAACTGGAAATGTGAGAGAAAGAAGAAAGAAGTTTCTGCACATTTCCTTTCCTTCATTTCACATTTCTTTTTCCACATATATTGTTCGCTGATTTAATGTTTGGTTTATTCTCTTACCCCGACAAAGCTCCGGCGGGAGCGAAACCAGTTATTGTTAACAAATAAAGTGGTTTAGATACTAAAATTATAAGTGTATAATTTAATTTAGTTATATTTTTCCTACAAATTGAATCAGTAAATGATATAAAATTCTATTATATACCAGTGCAAATTATTTGGAAATTGTTTCTTAACATGTTTTTATTTTTTTTACAAATTTATATATTTATTACTTATTGAATAATGATATTAAACTCCACATAAATATTTAATGTTGATGAAATTATAAATTTTTTTTCAGGAGTTTTATTGTATTTTATGGGAGTGACATTTGATATTGCTTATAAGAGGATGCCACTTTCCTAAAATATAACAAAAATATATACCTAAGGAATACATTTTCATTAATATTGTATTATATATAATTTTATATTTTATCTTGGGCATTATCAAAATATTATTGTTATTCGCAATATTTCGCAAGTTTCTATTTATACTTACACCTGAGGATGGAGGTCAAATCGGAATCATGCTGTGTATATTTTTATACAATATATAAACATATTAGAATAATGTTTAAAATGTTGTATACAAGCAGTGTGAGTAGAAAGAGAAGCCGTAGAATACTGAAGAAAGCACGGCATGACTAACAAATTAATCACAATGACAAATCAATCAAAAGTCGACCTTTGTGGCAGAGTGGTAAGTGCTCTGACTTCCATACCAAAGGTCCCGGGTTCGTTTCCCAGCGATGGCGATGTCTTGGGTCAGGTGTAGAATTCAAGATGACAATAAAATGGCGATAGATTAGCCACCTATTGCATGTCACGAGAATCAATATAATGATAGGTAAAAAAAAAAAATTGTTTACAGTAATTGGGTTCAAATGACCTGCTGTATCCAAAATAAAAACAATGTGACCGACATTTTATATTTGATTGATTTGATCGTGCTACATTTTCCACGGCCTTCCTCTATTTTTAGCTCCGTTCACGTCGTTTACATATACCTTCTTCACCATTCTCTCATTCTTTCCGGGTATTCCAAACCATCTAAACGACCCTTTCATTATTTTGTTTATAACACTTTCATTCGCACCGCATTCTCTTCTTATATTTGCATTTTACACCCTATCATATACAAATTTATCACATATTCGTCTTCGAGATTTCATTTTTACTGCATTTATTCTACTTTTATCCTTATTTTGCCAGTTCCATGTAGGCGCAAGAACACAAGAACATCTGAAGGTGTTCTTGTTCGTTTTCATATAATATATTATTTATAAGAAAATAAATAGTGTTGTGTCTCAATATATGCACTGTACATTTAATAGTATTTTCTCTTACGTGGAAATAAACATTAAATCATAACAAGTTGTGAGTAGATACTCGTACGTACAATTATGTTATCAGTAGATAGGAAAGCTACGGTCATTGCCCTTATAAAGTGAATTACTCCGCATATACCAGTTTGTATAGGAAGAGATTTAACTGAGAGAAAGGTGGAAGGATTGCTATTGAGTCGACCTTGGGGTAGGCTCCGGTTATTGGATCTCGATTATAGATTATTGATAACTGTTGTACATAAACGTTATAACAAATTGAGTTAAATTACTTGCCAGTTAAATATCTAATGAAAGTCTGTACTGCCAGATGGGCGAATTTAATTACATTCGAGATAAACTTTTTTTAGATTAGCTTTTGAGATAAATTTTTGAAAAAAAAAAATGTTTCAACTTAGTTTTATAGTATTTTAAGAGATATTTTGCCATGCTAAGGCATTATCAAGATTGCCTTAACATGACGAAACTTGTCATTCCTATAAAATATAAAATAAACTTTCGTTTAAAACACTTAATTTTTTGAGAGGAAAATACTGAGAAAATATTTTGAGCCCACGCTGGAGGATGGGAGTTACAGAATTAAAAGAAACCTTGAACTTGAAGTACTGATTAAGCAGGAAAAAGTCGTGAGATTCTGTAAGTCTCAACATATACGGTGGGCTGGCCATGTAGAAAGAATGCCAGAGGGTAGAACACCAAAAATTATATCCAGATGGGTGTCCCGCGAAAAGAGACCAAGAGGCAGACCGGGGAAAAGATGGGTGGATTGCGTGGAAGAAGATTGGGAGAAAATGGAAAGAGAGAAGCTAGGGAATGGAGAGAGACGCCCAGGGACAGAAGCCAGTGGAGAACCGTTGTGGAGGAAGCCAAGTCCCACACCGGGATATAGCGCCAAGAAATGAATGAATGAATGAATGAAGCACTTAATTTGTGGTGTGACATTATTAAGTAAAATGATAATACACTTTTGACATTTGTATTTAAACCAATTTTATTTATTAACATCAATCGGTTTCGCTCCCGCCGGAGCTTCGTCAGGGTGAGAGAATAAATTGTTTATTTTTTCACCCTGACGAAGCTTGGTTGGTTGGTGTAAACAAATAAAGTGGTTTAGATACAAATATCAAAAGTGTATTATTATTTTATTTAATAAAAAATAGCATCTCAAAACTTTTTTTTCGTTTATAGTGATACAAATGTATTGATATATTATTTTGCTAGAATAAAAAATAAAAATAATTCCACAAAAAAAAAATATTTGCATGTAAGAAAGTTTTAGATTTACATAATGGGCATATTGTACGTACATATGTGTTATGTATTTCGGATAACGAAATATAGTTTCCGTGAAATTATATGCATCGATATAGGAAGTAGGCTATCAGATGTGTTTTTCGCAACGTAAGAAGAAGGAAGAATTTTCAAATGTTAACGATGTAAAAAAAAATCATCAGAAATTTATGCATGGCTACATTCCATGAAGCTATCAATTTATTTTTGTATTGAAAATGAAATCGACAAGTGAGATTCAGGCTTTAAAAATGTTGTATTTTTTTTATAAAAAAACAATTTTTTTATATTTATAATAAACCACTTTATTTGTTAACTAACTAACTAACTAACTAACCATCACGCCATCTCTCCGAAGGGGTTGGCAGAAAGAATGGACTGCCACACTTTTCTTTCCTGACATATTTCTCTCGATTCTACAACATTCATGCACCGTGTCATGCACGCGCGTCGATTTCTCTGACTCCTCACATGGCCGACATTCAATATTTGATTTATTTGATCGTGCCACGTTTTCCTCGTCTTCCTCTATTTCTTGTTCCATTTACATCGTTAACATATAATTTTTTTTACCATTATTTCTTTATTTATTCTTTCCATATGTCCAAACCATCTTAATAATCCTTTCATTATTTTGTTCATAACACCTTCATTCGCACTGCATTCACCTCATATATTTTCATTCGACACTCTATTATACACAGAGTATCCACACATTCTTCTAAGAGATCTCATTTCTACTGCATTTATTCTACTTTCATCCCTCTTATGCCAGTTCCATGATTCGCTTCCATACATAAGGGTCGGTAGAAGAACACCATTGTGCACTAACATTCTAGCTTTTTTGGATAGGTTTTTGTTTGCGATGACAACTTTCAGTGCATCGTCGACCGGTTTCGAACTGGTCGACGATAAACACAAGTGGAATCACACTAAATGTATAGTAATAAAGAAATTTTGTGTACTTTTTTTTTTGTTTTCGTTATTTAAAATGAACTTCTACCAAGAAATTTCAATTAAAAATACCATCTAGTTTTGCTTGGACCCCAGATGAATCGGGGAAATATAATAAGTTATAGCATATGTAAGCATTTACTATTATAACCATACCGTGGTTAAATAAATAGCGTTTTATTATTTTTCTTTTATAAGTTTGTTATTTGTTGCTTCTTAAGCACATAAAAAACTCCATATTAAATTATTATCATGAATGAAAACGTTTATTTCTAAATACTTTTAAATGCCTTAGAACGCCGAAACACGTAATTCCCATAAAATATAATTAAATTTCTAGAAAACAGACGGTTTAATTCGTATTAATTATAATCTATTATAATTTAAGTTTTGAAAACAATTATGCCAAATCAATGTGAGTTCATTTACGCATGTACACAATATTTTGAATTGGACTTTCTATTAATTACAAAAAATTAAACGATTTAAATTCGTGTCTTGTTGAAATAAAGTCATAAATTTTGATATGAAGCAGTTTTTTTCGAGAAATATACCGCTATTGGATTATCTGTGGAAAACAGTATACCAGTTATGATCAACAGACTCGTTCTTACCTTTCTGATCATTTCTATTCATAACTCGTATATAACGGCTTCAACCGCTTCTTTATTGAACGAAGAGTTACACTTCATGCGTTGTACAATAGCTTCATAGACGCTTTAATACATAATATAATGTAATAAATAATCATTCATTAGTAATTTATTTCATACACAAGGCCAATGAAGATATTGCATGACCAAATTAATGAATTATTGAAAGGCGGCCATGTTCGAAGTAGGAACAATCGACGAGCGTGCATGTCACGATGTGTGATATAGAAGAGGCGCGAGAATTATGCCAGGATAGAACAATGTGGCGATCCATTCTCTCTGCCTACCCCTCCGGGGAAACGGCGTGCTGGTTGGTTAGTTAGTTAACTCGTTAGTTAGTACAGTTTTATTATACATTCGTCTAAAAGATCTCATTTCTACTGCAATTATTCTACATCATTCTTTTGCCAGTTATATGTTTCATTTCCATACATTAGGATCGGTACAAGAATACCATTGTGCACTGCCATCTTAGCCCATTTGCTGCCAAAACCATGATTTTTTTAAAGGTTTTGAATGACAATATTTAGATAATAAAAAATTGTGAATACAATCAATAAAATCCGTTAATTTTTTATACATTTTGTATATATAACATGATATTAAAAAATAAAATTATATAGACATGTTTCTGACACACAGTCCTTCCTCAGTAAAGATACATATTTAAAAAAACTATTATTAAATTGTTGTTGTTAACATGATCTGACAGATGTTATAACATCTGTCAGATCATGTAAACAACAACAATTTTATTATATTTTTATAAATATGTATCTTTACTGAAGAAGGACCGTTTGTCCGAAACATGTCTAAATAATTTAATTTTTTAATATCAGTGTTGTATATACAAAGTGTATAAAAAAGAAAAATAGAAAAAAAATATCCATTTTAACAACACAATATATGACGTAGATGGAAGAATTTTTTTTTGTTATGATAATAAAAAAGCGTATACGTTCTGAGTTTCTGGAATAATATTTCAACGCTTTGAAGTGAATCGGACGCAAACTGGTTCAAAACTGACTGTTTCAAAATAATGGCTTAGTTCCTGGCCCACCTAATATATAACACATATAAAAAAAACCCACATAGAACCGGTAAAGTAAGCACAATTTCCCGTTCCCACAAATATAAATGAATAAAATAATTAGCAGACAACAGTTTAAAATGAAATTGAAGTAACGAATACAATCAAAATATTTAAAAGATTCAATAATAATAATAATAGTGGAATAATAAATTATTAATGCACTTAATTGATTTTTTGGTAGAAGTGCATTGTAAATAAAAAAAATCTTCTTCTCTGGTTTCAATCCTGGGATTGGTTTGCAGCAATTTCCTCTATTCTTCTCTTCCATTCTTCTCTGTCTTGTGCGGCTCTTTTGAAATCTGCATATGATGAGCAGCGCACGTCCACCAACAGGTCCTCCAGGTACTCTCGGCGTGGGCGTCCCCTAGAGTTTGTCCCCTCGATCATACCCTCCATTACGGCATGCAAGAGACCTTCTTGACGTATTACATGGCCGATCCATCTTGCACGCCTTTCGGACAAGGTCCTGAGCAGGTGCCTTCCTCCTTCGATTCCTTGAAGAACTTCCTCATTCGTGATGTGGTCTCTCCAGGAAATAGGACTTCTATAGGACCACATCTCAAAAGCCTCTAGTCTCCGCTTATCTCTTTCGGATAGGCAACCTTGTCTCGCAGCCGTACATCAAGACACTCCATACACAGGTCTTGATGAGGAGTATTCTCAGTTTTAGGTCTATATTATTTGACTCTATTATTTTCGACCTTTTATTAAATGCAAGCCTAGCCTGATGTACGAGTATACGGCTGTCGACCTCGCTCTTAGACCGACCGTCCCATGTTATTTTGCTCCCGAGGTAGACAAACTCCTTGGTGTTCTTTAGTGGAACTACTGACATCACTACTCTCATCTGATGTTGCGTTCGGCCTACAGTCAGCAGCTTTGTTTTGTCCTTATTTATCTTCATGTTGTAGCTATCTTGAAGAATGTCTTGCAAAGTTTCTAAGGCCTCCTGCAGTTCCTCCTCACTTTCAGCAACCATAGCAATATCGTCAGCAAACCTTATCATGTCTATCTTTTGCCCGTGTATCCTTACACCTTCTCTGTGACTCATTCTCTCTCTCAAGTATACGAGTATCTATTTAATTTCATTCCATTTGTTTACACGCGTGTTTTCTGTTGTTATAATCAAGTGGAGTAAATCCTAATATGTATTATAAAATAAAACTAACTAACTAACTAACTAATTAATCATCACGCGCTCCCCGAAGGTGTAGGCAGAAAGATTGGACCGCCACACTTTTCTTTTCTGATATATATATTTCTCGCTTCCTTAACATTTATACATCGTGTCATGCACGCGCGTCGCGACTCCTCACATGGCCGACATTCAATATATGATTTATTTGATCGTGCCACGTTTTCCTCGGTCTTCCTCTATTTCTGATTCTTCCTATATTATTTAGGTAGTATGTTTACAAGAGATATTGAAATAAGGGTTGGGGCAGGTAACAAAGTGAATGGTGCACTTAAAGTTGCCATCGCAAACCGAAAACCTATCCAAAAAGCTAAATGACAGTGCACAATGGTGTTTTTCTACCGACCCTTATGTATGGAAGCGAAGCATGGAACTGGCAAAAGAAGGATGAAAATAGAATAAATGCAGTAGAAATGAGATCTCTTAGACGAATGTGCCGATACTCTGTGTATGATAGAGTGTCGAATGAAAATATGAGAAGTGAATGCGGTGCGAATGATGGTGTTATTAACAAAATAATGAAAGGATCATTTAGATGGTTTGGACATATGGAAAGAATGAATGAAGAAAGAATGGTAAAAAAACATTATGTTAACGATGTAAATGGAACCAGAAATATTTAAAAGATTAAAAAATTATAATAATAGTGGAATAATAAGAATCAATTGATAGAAAAATAACTTATTAATGTTGTTAATCGATTTTTTGGTAGAATTGCATTGTGCATTGTAGAAGTGGTGTGTTTGATGCCCCCGTGGTTGTTCAATCTATACTTGGACAAGTGTATGAAAGAACTTGAAGGCATAGACGCTGGTGCTAAGATGAATTGTTTGTCAGTCAGCTGTTTGTTATATGCAGACAATGCTGTGTTAATCGCTGACAGTAAAGAACATTTGCAAGTCTTAGTGTCAAGGATGTATGAGGCATGCAAAAATAGTGACTTGGTGATGAATGTGTCTAAATCTAAAGTGATGGTTTTCGAGAAAGAAGAATATATGACGATTTGTGATATAAGTGCGATGGGCGAGAAATTGGAGCAAGTTACTGAATTTACGTATCTGGGAAGCATGTTTACAAGAGACGGAAAAATGGAGAAAGACATCGAAAGGAGGGTTGGTGCTGGGAATAAAATAAATGGCGCACTCAAAGTCATTACTGCAAATAGAAATATATCCACAGAAGCAAAGATGGCAGTACACAATGGAGTTCTAGTGCCAACCCTCATGTATGGAAGTGAAGCTTGGAGCTTGCAAAAGAAGGATGAAAGCAGAATAAACGCCGTAGAAATGATATCAATAAGAAGAATGTGCGGGTAAACTTTGTATGATAGAATACCGAACGATGAAATAAGAAAGAAATGTAAGGCAGATGACTGCATCATGAATAAAATCAAAAAAGGATCCCTGAGATGGTTCGGACATATGGAACGAATGGATGAGAGTAGAATGGTTAAAAAGTTGTACACAAGCAGCGTGAGTGGTCAAAAGAAACCGAGGACGACCGAGGAAAACATGGCATGACCAAATTAATCAATTACTAAAAGGCGGCCACATTCGAAGTCGGAACAATCGACGTGCGTGCATGGTACGATGTATGAATGTAGAGTTGTTTAAACGCAAAAAATGTTTACACGCGTGTTTTCTGTTGTTTTAAACAAGTGGAATCTTAATATGTATTATAATATATGTTTTATTTATTATGATTAAGACATATTTTCGTGTTCTAAAAACATGAAGACATGATTAATTGATGATTCTAGGATAAAAAATATTCCGTAACCTCATAATTATCCTTTTTAGTATTAAAGCTATCATGCGTTCGAGATATACAATCGTTTCAGTAGGCACGATTTTTTGCGCATATCACGTAGCAGTACAAATGTTTTTGTGCAGCTTGCGATGACGTCACAATTTCGAAATTTTGACATACCTTTTGCAACTAGGAAAATGCATTACTTTTATCTCTAAATTTACAATGAAATATTTTTTTCTGATTGTAAAATAAATGAACACGGTATTTAAATTTTTTTAATAATGATATTTTTACAATTGGTCATCGAAAATTCGATGTTAAGAAATGCACATAAAATTGCACAAAGTATAACCCAGTAGAAGTTAAAATGAAAGTGTATACAGCTTATGTTATTGAAATATCGTTAATATAATGGCGGTAGCCTTTCACATTGCGTTAGTAAAAAAAATCTTCTGCTTAATGCTTAAATCCAATCTTCATAGATGGCGCTAGTGTGTAGATTGAAACTAACATGTGAAGTTTGATGTTATATATTAACATATATACAACTTCCAAAAAATTGTCAGACATGGTGGTCGTAAGAAGGGTGGAATGGGGAATGTTGTATTAGATAAAGCGTGCGCTTAACCCAACCAATAACAGGTCATAAGTCCTGTAAACACCTCGATCACCATATTCAGTTTCCAATTTGCATCTTGTTCTCTATTGCTACCCGGTGGATGATGTCAGTGACCCTTGTTTTTCTCTTATATTACCTAATTGAAGTAATGGCCACTTCAATGGCGTTGTTTTTGTGGAATTCATTGGTTAAAAAAATCTTCTTCTTCTTCTTCTTCTTCTTCTTTTAATAGATCTGACGATCTGTCACACAGAAATCATGTCTCGTCGGATGATGAGATCCAGCTGTCCTTCCATCTCTAAGGCGGTCTTCCAGGTGGGCGGTGTCCGGAGGGGATATCTAATAGAAATCCAATGAGAATTTTATAATTTAGGTTCTAGAAATAAATATTATAATACGTTTTTAATTATTTAAGCATCTAGCGCCGTGAAACAATGAAGTTTGCAAATTTAACGCGAAATTATAAGAAGTATACTCGTATACTCGTATAACCACAAAATGTTGACACGAAACAATATTACTTGACTTTAATTTTTTTTTTTACTTTTATAGTTGACATTTTTACATTACTAGCAATGTACATTATCCAAATATTATTATTGTTGTATTATATATTTTTCGACATTTGACATAACGTTTTTCTGTACATGCCTGTAAATTTTGTTACGTATTTTTTAATACAGAAGAATTCATTATATGTATATAATTTATTGATATTAATATTATATTATCTACACAATACAAAGGCACACTCGATGAACAATAATTTGGAAAAAAATTAACATCAAATATTTTCTGCACTCACCCATCCTAAGACTCCACAAGTAAAGAAATTAAGATGATGAATATGACGTTAGACGAACATTTAAAATATATTTAATTTGTACAGGACTTCTTCTTCTTCTTCTTCTTTTAATAGATCTGACGATCTGTGACACAGAAATCATATCTCGTCGGATGATGAGATCCAGCTGTCCCTCCATCTCTTCGGCGGTCTTCCAGGTGGGCGGTGTCCGGAGGGGATTTCATAAGCGGCTGTATATGCAAGTTTGTCACCATCCATTCGGGCTACATGGTCCCTCCAGTATCTTCTTCTGGATCTACTCCACTGAACGATATCCTCTATTTCGCAAGTTTTTCTTATGTCTACGTTGCGGACAAGATCTCGGAGACTTTTTCCAGTAATTGATTTAGGACTTTCATCTCCGATGTTCTTAGTAGTCCCTTGGTTCGCACAGTGTCGGCCCGCGTCTCTACAGCGTACGTCACGATAAGTCGCACGTATTTTTTATAAATTCTGATCTTGCTGTCGATACGCATGTGCTTGTTCTTCCAGATCAGATTCTTCAGGCATCCTGACACGGCAGAGGCTTTACTGACTTCGGTATAAAGGTCATTTTGGCTGCAGATATCTACTCTCAAATATCTGAACTCCCATATATCTAAAGAAAATCCCTAAAGAAAATACTCCCAAATATCTAAAGAAAATCATCATCAGAATTTTGAATTAAGAGAAAAAAAAGTTCTCGGTGACTAGAATCCAACGCACAACCCTAGTTATCTGGGTTAATAACTGTTTTTTTTATGAATTAAGTTCGAATGAATACGAGTACATCTCAGTAATTCTTCAGATAATCTATTGTTTTGACCGAAACGCTATGATACATCAACATTATTAAATGATTCAATTTGAAATACTGTTCTCGACAGCTGTTTCGCCAAACATAGGTTGGTGTAACAGCTGTCGTGACAAATTCATACAATAACAGTGTTTCAAAACTTTAAAAAAATATAGTTTAGTTTAAAAAAACGAAATAAACCAATTTTTAGCTTCGCTAATTTTTTTGTTTGTTAAAATCATAATATGATATTATTTAAAATGTGTGTCTAGAGTTGTTCTTGCCACGTTAAAACGTCGGGCGTCAATTGATTTACTTTTAAAATTATACATAAATATCTTTTATCCAGCGTTTGTTTTTTGTTGTTGTTGTTGAAATGTATTTTATTACTTTTCACCCATTCTCATAACAAGGGGATATACAAACTTTTTTTACCCTTGCTTATATATTGGAAATTTACGGAGATTTGAACTGAAGACCGACCTGCCATTGAAAAAGGGGAGGCAAGCTATCAGTTAAGTCCCCTAGCTCAAAAATCTTGTTGCGAATTTTTATATATAGATAAGCAATGGTGAAAAGTTTAAAACTGCCCTACCTCCAGGTAACTTTCCGAGAAATATGCAAAAAAATTACGTTTATTTATTAATTAAATTAAAATTTAATTTTTTAAATTACGAAACGTCTAAAACTCGACCGCACACTTTGCCTGCCCCTTGTGAAACTATCACACTTGTGAAGACTTGTATTCAAGTGCAATTGGCACACGCGCGTATCCCTAAAGGTTTGTACATTTTAGGTACATTACTTTTTCTCAAGCGCGTACGTAATACGGGATAATGCAGAATGGTACAGTCAGAGTGTGCTTATCACGTACGTTTATATGCATAGGGCGGTTAAAGACTTTTTCTTGAAATTAGCTGGTTATTGCGCTTTCTTACTTTGACTATCAGCGACTCTTAAGGGGTATTACAATTCTACAAAATCCCATTCTGAAGTCAATTTCCTATGTCGTGTCCATTCCCTTGTAAGTGTACCGTGTTAGGTACTCCCGACATGAATCACTGATCACTGTGAACAATACTTCCATGTCCTGTCCTATCCAAAACAGTTTATCTACAGGTATAATTCCGATCCAATCTCTTATATTGCGCAGTTAGGAAGTTTACCTCTTGCTAACTCCTCAATGACCTATTTAGCCCATTGGGATCATTGAGATAATACGTTATTTATCTCCAAATCTCCACGTATCACTTCTTCTGCTATAGCAGTTTACAATTCTGTTCACTGTTATCTTGACCATATGCTCACATTACATAATACATTTATTATATCGTAAATGGACTCTTGAGCAAAAAATTGGATCGGCATTTCAAATGATTGCCAGATCGATGAAAATTATTTAAGTACGAAATCAAAATTGTATACAATTTATTCCAGAGTAGGTACTTATTACTTGTCATTTTTTATAAGTCGCTTCAGTTCAAGTTCATTAAGAAATAAACTAGTTTTGATTTTGAGATAACTATTCGGTTGAATCCAATTGATTACACGTAATTAGAAAAAAATCGTGATTTTGGTGTTTTTTTTTCAAATTATACCGTTGCCAAGATGGATTTGCGGTGTTATTGCTAAATTACTTCAAAATTAGTTAATTTTTTTACATGAAATAGTTAGCTGACAAATAATACATGTACTTTTAAATTATCTTGAAATTTCAAGAAATTTGAAAGAAAATGTTAGTTTTAAGGATAAATTGTATTTTAATAGAGACGAAGATGCAAATTGGAAACGGAATATGGTGGTCGAGGCGTTTATAAAGCGTGCGCTTAACCCAACCAATGACAGGTCATATGTCCTGTAAACGCCTCGACCACCATATTCTGTTTCCAATTTGCATCTTCGTCTCTATTGAGATACAATTAATCCTTAAAATGATAAACCGCAATGGGTAAAATCCAAATGTATACATTCAAAATGTTGAAAAACGTTTGTTTTCTAAAAGATTTTTTTTATTGGTTATGTGTTTCGCCTTGTAGGGCATTTTCAAATAGTTTTTGTATTCATCAATATTTAATAAGATAATCAAATGATTTTACTATGTATATAAAGGACTCGGTTTGCAATAGTGTCACCAGTCTGTCAATGCCAGTGAGCCTGGCGAAACCGGTCGCTGTCGAAATAAAGACAAAAGTGGAAGTAGTTAAAAAAACATCGTTTTATTTATTACTTAATAAGAGTTTGACCCATTATTTATGAAATAATAAAAATTTGGCCTCAGTTCTTTATCAACGGGATTGTTCCTTACTTCTTATTTTTTCACAAGTTAATGTGAATGCTAAATGAGGATTTTTTTAAAATCCAAACACATTTTTCCCGTTTTGTCTTCCAAAGCGAAAAAAAGTGTTTTAATTTATGAAATATTCTTCTTTATGGAATTCCAGTGTTAGCGCCTTAAGTTTATTAAAATTAATGCTGCATGTCTGAGAATGCATAGAAAATCATATTAGTTTTTACAGTATATTAATTAAGAATATTAAACACTCTTTCCAAATAAAAAATGGAATTCCAGTGGTAGCGGCTCAACCTTAATAAATAAAGTGCATCAGTTTTGTTAATCTTAAGTTGTATGCTCCTGAATATTAAAATCATTCATCCAAGACACCTTTTTTTCCTTGTATACAACAAGTCGTTTGAACCCAATTACTGTACACAATTTATTTTAGCTACTATAGTAGCCAGTCTATCGCCATTTTATTGTCACGTGAATTCTACACCAGACCAAAGACAGTGTGACAATCATACTGCCATCGCCATTCGTAGAAGTTCAAATGGGAAGCATTTTTTATTTCCATTTTGATTTATTTACAAATATTAACATCTTTGATTAATTTATTGTTTCTTGAATCATGATGTAAAACTCCAAATTAAATTTTCGTATGAAGCATTCACTTTGTGGTTAGATATTAATTTTTTTATTATTATTTGTATTTAAAATAGAATAAAATAAAATCACTGTACTTTGTTTTTCACCACTATGCGGTTATTCAAATTGCCGACTAGTTTCGCTTGTACCCAAGCTTCCTCAGGGCTTCGTAATAACATTAATACGAAGCCTCGAATAACATTATTAATTAACCTGTTCTTATGAAGCCCTGAGGAAGCTTGGGTACAAGCGAAACTAGTCGGCAATAAAAATAACAGAAAAGTGGTGAATAACAAAGTATAGTGTTTTTATTTTATTTTATTTTAAATACAAATGATATCTTTTTTCCATATTTAATAATTTATACGAATGAAAACGTCTGTTTTCTACAAGTTTTATTATATTTTATGTGAATGATATTTTCCCCCTGTCTAGGGCAATATCAAAACATTTGATAATGCCTAAGAAAGGCAAATATGTCATTCACATAAAATATAATAAAACATCTAGAAAACTTACGTTTTCGTTCATATTAACCATTGACTGGTTTGGTAGATATACCTCATTCATTTTTACATAAGACGGATGTTTCGTTTTTTAAATATTTTTTAATGATTAATTATAATAGATTTTTATTGCGTTTTTTCTTCATAAATGTGTGAATTATTCGTTATAATCATTTTACAAGTATGCGAGATATCACGAAATTAACTCGGCCTACCCTATCAACGAAAGTTTGTTAAGGTTGTGTGAATAATAAAGGCGGCAATTGAAAGTGAAGAATCTGTCGGATGGTCTTGCTATCGAAAGTAGCGAGGAATGTGCACAGTTGTATAAGCGATGCGATGATGACAGGCATTTTACGGTGACAAATTCGTCATGCCACTCACGAGAAGCTCTCGCCTACTTACTTACCATCTGCTTTGTGAATGCACCCACTTACACCACGCTGTTTTACGATACTATTATGTATTATGTATGACGGTGGAACATTTTAGTATTATTAAAACATTTCGTTCTGTAATCTAATGTGTACACTATGATGATGAATTGTGTTTTTGTTAATAACATGTTATTACATTATCCGTTCGTTTTAAGAAAGAGTGCAATTTAAAGAAAGTTTTTACGGTTGAATAATCGTTAAATACTACACCAGTCAACATAATAAACAAAACGATAACTGTATTTATTGTAATGTTGAATCAATCAAGAAACGTACACTGGAAAAAGAAACGTACAATGGAAAACCAAAATCATCCTGTATAAAACAACCATCCGAACAGTAGTGACCTATGGATGTGAGGCGCGAACAATGACAGCGAAATTCGCAGAGCGACTGGATACTTTTGAGAGAAGGGTTGTAGAATTCTGGGACCTGTGAATGACGGTGAAAGCTGGAGAGTGGGAGTATATTTGGGCACACCGTGTTTTTAGCACGGACAATTATACGTGGCATGTTCTCGCGTGGGAAAACCATCGAGCTTATTTGTGTTAGCTAAAGACGGACTGACAAAAAATATCGTGCACTTAATTGCTCTTCGAAATTAATATTGATTTTCTTTATTTCATTTTCCTACTTTAGGATAAAAAATATATGACTTTTATTCACTTAACATTTAACTTTTAAGAGATATAACAATGAATATGTCCGTTACTTTAATGAAATACGTTGAATTGAGAAAATGAATGGTTGGTGTATTTTAGTTTTTATCGGCGGTCATCGTCTACAGCGCTCCATTCCTCTTTTTGTCATAGATCCCATCCCCACACACATACAATACATTCGTTATTTTTTATTTAACAACCATAATATTCACTAGAAATAATTTATATGGCAGAACAACGTTTGCCGGGTCAGCTAGTTTATGTATAATATTATCCTGCTCTATGGACTTGAAAATCCATAGGACGTAGTTAACCGACTGGTTTGAAACTATAACATTGTCTTTTTTAATTAACTTGTGGGTTTGAAACTTTAACATTGTCTCAGAAAGCACAAATAAATTGAGAATTATCCAAAGCACTATGGAAAGTGCAATGTTAGGAATCAGTATAGCGAACAGGGTAAAAAACATCACAATTAGAGCCAGAACAGGAATGTCGGATATTATCGAAAGAATGACAGAGCTAGAATGTCGCTCGCAGCTCTGGCGATAGATGGACAAAACGCCTCATTTGCTGGTATTCTAGAAATGCGACCCGAAACCCAGGACATCCCCAACTTCGACGCTAAAGAAACCGTCGATATGACATGGATGCGTGTTGACCAGGATCGACAGACGGGGAATAAGATGGAGGAGGTCTATGTCCAGGATTTAACGGCTATAGTCTGATGATGATGATGGACTTGAAAGGCAAACACTCGATGGTTGTGAAAGGTGGACTTTATAATCGATAACCGTTTCGTATTTTTCAAGATCTACGTATTTATTTTTTTATTGGTTTCTTCATTATTATCTTTGGTGTTGTTTTTTTAACTCAAAGGTACGATAACGTACAAATAAATGTAACTCGTATAACTAATTACATTTATTTAAGTGCTAACAGTACAGAAAAAGTCTACTCAGCTAATTCAGTCAAAGTTTTTGGTCCATAGGTTTTCTATATATGTTCCGACATTTGCCTTACAGCTACACTAGGGAAAACCTGAGCCGAAATATTAGAGGTATGTTTATGGGGAGAATAAAATACTATTCGAAATATATTTATTACGTAAGATTAATTATATACGCTTAGTAGTTATGTACCTAGTTTAAAACTACGGAGAGAATGAAATTCACTTTGTATACAAACACTTAATTTGTTTAGTGTATTTTGATGATGCTGGTATCCATTTCTTGGAATATCATAAGTTTATTTTCATTTCTGATTAAAGTCCATCACCACCACCCTTCTCTACCTAGGTCTATTTTTCCAGCTTCCATTTATCATTGACAAGATTTACGTACAAGGCAAATACTACGCATCTCGTAGATTTTTTCAGCGTAGATTTTTTCAGCAAGTTCTCAGTGAAATACTCTAATATAAATACTTTTTCTTCCATGTTTGCCATATTTTATGTTGTAGATGTTTTATTTGTCTTTTTATTTTTTTATATACTTTGTATATACAACACTAACTTTTAAAAAAATGTTTGAAAATAAATCTTTATAACATCTGTCTGATCATATTTGTAAACAATTTTATAATTAAAAAGACTAATATCAAGGATTTAAATCAATGATATTAGAATTTATTATTACAATCTTCAATGTGAGCAGAAAATAGCTCATTATTATGAAGAAGGAATCTGGTGGTGTCCAGGCTTGAACCCAAGTCCCCTGGATCAGGAGCCAAGAGTTCTATCCCCTAGACCACCACCACATTTTTAAATATCTTTATAATATCACTGAAGAAGGACCGGGTTGTCCGAAACATGTTTTATATTTTTTTATTTTATTTTTAAAGTTAGTGTTGTATATAAAAAGTATATAAAAAAGGAAAAGACAAATAATTACTTTTTGTTGAGGATAATGACAAAAAACATAAAATATTTTCTACACATCATGCTAGTCGATAGAGTTAAGATTTTTCACATCTTTTATGTTCTCTTGTGTCAAGATTATGATTCCATTGACGCCAGACAAGTTCAGGAACAATACAAAATCTCTTATAATTTGTACGTAGTATCAGATTTTCCTTGATCTCTTTTCCATTCTTTTGTTCGAGTCGTCCTTCTTAGATGTTACACAGAAATTTTCAATCCACAGTCTTGCTAATGTATGCATTTTACTCTCTGTAAAACTATGCGCTTCTTGGCGTTCTTATAAAATAACATATAACGTTAATTTGGACGCATTTGTTTCTTAGATTCACTTTCTAAACTATTATTCAAACTTCGATTGGAAGCAGAATTTTTTAATTCATATTTGCTATCAAGCCATAGCTAGCTAATTTATAATGTATTTTGTATAAATATAATTTCACTTAGTACGAACACCCGAAAAATATCTGTGTTAAGTGAAATAAGGTGTTGTTATACTAAGTGTAATTATATTTTTTCAAATATGAATCAACTACATAAAATGAAGGCGAATATAGAAGAAATATTTTGTATAAGTTAAGATCCGGGGGTTAGAAGAATAATATACAATATTATTGGCGCCAAAATTGGAGAATGGCAATGCTCGATATGGGCTGTAAAAAAAATTAAGAGGATAAAAGGCGGGCCACACTGTTTGAACCTCCACAGGGGTGACCTTGGTGGAGAGCTGTGGAGCCCACGGTTGGTGTAGCGTCCACACTTGGTTTAAAACAAGCTCTCCACACGTGAAATGCGTGTTTAAACGCGCGTCCGTCCACAAAGTTTGTTGAAGGTCAAACGAATTTTGGTTTCAAACAAGTGTCTACACAGTTTTAAACCGCTGGTGTAGACCGATGTGGAGAGCTTGTTTAAAACAGTGTGGCCCGCCTTTAAGTTAATTTCGTGTTTATTTAGTAAACGATCGTAATAGGCAAAATTTATGGTTACCAAGGGATCGGCAGGAAGCAAACATCTTGGTTGCG
The DNA here is from genome assembly GCA_022606425.2 of Lepidostoma basale. NCBI lineage: Eukaryota > Metazoa > Arthropoda > Insecta > Trichoptera > Lepidostomatidae > Lepidostoma > Lepidostoma basale. The sequence continues at coordinate 58,832 of JAHDVF020001271.1, read as the reverse complement.
CAATGGTAGGAATGGTACATATGGAAGAACTGTTTCGAATAGTCCAGGACAGGGAAGCATTCGCTAAAGTGATCGCCAACGTCAGGAGGAACCTGACAGGGTAGGCAACGAAGAAAATGAGTAAATAAATTATGTTTTGAAGAACAATGTTTGTTTGAAGTAAAAATGTCTCATCAGACGACTTTTTTCTTAACATTTAACAGGTAATTGCATTGATATTATACGCATACTTATATTGTAATAAATAATTGGTTCCTACGCGTTGTAACTGTAAGTAGAGTATGATCAAATAGATGATAATGAATGTAGATATGAAGAAGTGATTGTTGCCAACAAAGACGTGAGAAACTTAATTGACCCCCTTCTTCATTGTGAATGGGATATTAATATTACTGGTAAAGTGGGGTGATCATAAAACACATTACGAGTATAAGTGACAAAATTGGAAGATTTCATTTAAGATTAAGGCACGTAAAATGGATGAAAAATATTTTGTTTTTCCGATTCAACAACAACAAAAAACAATAACGTCGTTTCCCCAGAGGAGTAGGTAGAATGGACCGCCAATCAATTTTGACACACCTCTTAAAGTCTTCACTAACTAACTAACAAACCATCACGCCGTTTCCCCGAAGGGGTAGGTAGAAAGAATGGATCGCCACACTGTATTATCCTGACATACTTCTCTGTATTTCTCTACATTCATACAACGAGTCGCAGATGCATGTCGATCTTCTGACTTTTAACATGGCCGACCTTTTTGATTTATTTGGTCATGTCGAATTTTACTCGTTCTCTCACGACTTCGTATTCCAATATATGCCTGTATATTAAGACAAATAATATATTTAATGACATTTTTTTAATCAGCGATCGGTTGATGACAAAAAGCAGATATTTGTCTAACTAACTAATCATTACGCCGTCTCCCGAAGGAATGGGCAGAAAAAATGGACCGCAACAATGTTCGTAACTGAAATACTTCCTTCTTTTCAACAATATTCATACATCATATAATGCATATTATTATATATTACAATAGATAAACCGATGTTTAATTAATAAAAATGAAGAAATCTGTATTTTAGAAGTTTTATTATATTTTATGGGAATGACATGATCACCATAACTGGGAATTATCAAAATAACATTTTTAAAAATCCTTATACATTACCATAAAATATAATTTAATAAAACTTTTAGAAAACAGACGTTTTCGTTTATATTAACCGTTTAATGTGATGTTTTTCATCATCAAATAATGAATAAACCAATATTTCGTTCAGGTTTTTGAAATCATTAGTTTACAAATTAACTAAATATATTTCGGTACTTATTTGGCGAAAGGTCCCAGATGCGTTTTTTTGTGAAATTGAGATAAATATACCATCAGTATTATTTTTGCATACTTTATGTTTTGACAAAACGTTAGAGCTGTACTTTTTTTTACATTTTTTTATGTATTTTTTTAATGTAAATTCCATTCAACCCCTATTTTTTTAAAATATGCATATATTTTTTAAAATTTAGTTACTGGTATATCTTGTAGAAAACATTATGCTGCGTAGATTGACATTTGAAATAAACAATTTGGAATAAAAATAACATTTTTATAAATAATCAAAATAATGTAAAAATCTTAAACACAAGATAACAATTTTTTTCTGTCTGTTATATTAAAATTCACCTTTGTTACGAGTTTATTCCACTTTACTTAAATGCATATTGTTATCAGTGCCCAGTATTATTATGGCGGAGAGAAATCACTATAATATATGATCTGTATATAGGAACTACCTTGGATGCGTACGTTTTGAGAGCAATTAGTACTCAGTGTTGAGAGTTGATTGAATAATTTGTAAAATCTTGGCGCGAAACGTCATTATACCGCAAACTTAGGAACTCGCTTTTTAATTATTTAAAATAATTTTATTGTCTTTCGGGAGTATCAGCCTGAAGGCTATCGCATCCCTATCTGATGGAAGTAACGTTATTGGGAATGAGGAGTTGATATTATATATACTTATTTAAGGGTGGGGAGGGGGGGAGGTTTATGCGGAGGATATTAAATAGTTGTATTATTATTAAAAATAAATAATGGAATTGAATTACTTTATAAAAGTCTATTTTCTTTTTGTGATTTTTCAAATAAACAAAACTGTAATTAACCTCTCCGTGTGTACCGCCCCAACCGTGGGGCCATTGAATACATGGTCAGATTTCGTATGACCCCATGGGGCTTGGGGCTCATTTATAATTTTTCGAATATACCCAGATTATGCCAATTAAGACTACCAAAGGCGTCCATTAGTGTGCACAGTTTAAAAAGTTTAGAACTGAAAAAAAGATGTTTCGTAAATGACATTAATCTTTCTACTCGAGAGGTCAATAATAATTAAAACGTCTGTTTTTTATGAAGTTATATTATATTTTATGAGAATGACATGTTTCGCATTATTAAGGCATTATCAAGTGTCGATATCGATTTCTCATTCAATATTCAATTTATTTGATTATGTTTTTCTTGGTCTACCTCTATTTCTATTTCTGTTTACATGGTTAACATATACTTGTTTTGCTATTCTTTCTTTAATCATTTATTTGATGTGTCTAAACCAATGGTTTCCAAAGTGGTCCGTATGGACCCCAGGAGTCCTTGGGATCATTCAGAGGGTCCGTGGAAAATTAAAATTGATTTTTGGGTCCCTGAACAACCTCAGTTTTTTTAGCTCATTCTCATTCAGGGGGTCTGCACAAAATAAAAGAAATTTGCCAGTTCCATACTTTGGTTCCATGCATAAGAGTCGGTTCAAGAACACCATTGTGCACTGCTATTTTAGATTTTTGGATAGGTTTTTGTTTGCGATGACAACTTTAATCACTCTGTTGCCTGCCCCGACCCTTTGTTCAATATCTCTTTCCACTCGTCCAACATTTGTTAACATACTGCCTAAATATACAAACTCATCTACTAAATGTTCAAGGAACAATAAATAAAAAAAAGCTGTGTACCGAAAACGGTATAACGTGTCTTCATTATTATTATAACTTCGGGATGGCTTAATTGGTAAGATGGTGTAAAGATTAAATTAAATCTTCTTTCTTCTTAAATATTCCGACATTACAAAATGATTACCAAAAGAGGGCCAACATTTAAATATCAATACATTTGTAAGTGTGCTGTAAAACGCCTGGAATTCTTTCAAATCAATGGCTAGATCTTATTTCATTTCGGTACTCAAAGTGTTACCAAACCTTTGAAAGAAAATTACCAATTATTCTATTGTTCATTTATATTATTTCATTTCACCGACATGAGATTTCGGCCGAGTTATGGAGAAGAGAATTATTACAGTTGCTGATTGTATGTATCTATATAATGTATTCCGTAGGTATGTGTAACAGTACTCCAGAGATTGCAAATGATTGGTGTCTGAAAGAAATGCAATTACCGTTCGACAATTACAAAACATACTTGTATTCTAATCAAATTTGCAACAACTATCACACTATAAACTTTCGAATGAAGCACTTAATTTATGGTGTGACATTATTAAATATCATAATAATCTTCTTCTTTTTCTTCACTTTTGGTAGACTCAGGAGTCTGTTATTTCAGGCGGGTCCTCTTGAAACGCTGAACTCCAGCTTTCTCTCCACCGCTTCGGGGGTCTTCCTGGTCGGCGTTGTCCGTTTGGCGTTCAATGGAGAGCTATGTATGGTATTCTATTTGAGCTCATTCTTTCTACATGTTGATGCCAGTATCGCCGTCTTTGACGTCCCCATCTGACCACATCTTCGACCTCGCAGATTTCTCGGATTGCTGTATTCCTAACTAGATAATAATGCACTAGTAAAATTTGTATATAAACCACTTTATTCGTTATAAATACCAACCGGTTTCGCTCCCGCCGGAGCGTATCATAAGCGTACATCAGGGTAACAGAATAAAGTTGTTTATATAAATTTTACGAGTTTAATATTATAAATTTCTGTTTACATAGTCTATTTAATTTATGTTCTTAATCTTTTGATAACGATTGGCTTGAAATAATTTCTGGATTCAAGAAAATTCAAAGTACATTTTAAATAAATAAAAAAATAATTAAATAACACGATATTTTTTAACTACTTCCACTTTAGTATTTTTTTCGATAGCAACCGGTTTCTCCAGGCTCACTGGCATCGACAGACTGGACTAGAAGTAAATACAAAAGTGGAAGAGGTTAAAAAAAACATATTATAGTTTTATTTAATTATTATTTAAAATTAACTTCCATCGACAGATTTCAGTATAATCATTTGCTTATCATAAAAAAATGATAATTAATAAAAATGAAAACGTCTGTCTTGTAGGAGTTTTATTAAGTTTTTTTATGAAATGACATGTTTCGCCCTTCTAAGGCATTATCAAACGTAATCATTTGATTCTCACTATTCTTCTCTCGTCCATTCGTTCAATATGTTCAAACCATCTAAGGGATCCTTTTTAATTTTTATTTATGATGCAATCATCTGACGTACATTTCTACTTTATTTTGTCGTTCGGTATCCTATCATACTCGTATATCGTTTTCTCGTACATTATTCTCATTGATCTCATTTCTACGGCATTTATCCTACTTTTATCCTTTTTGCCAGCTCCAACCTTCACTTCCATGCATAAGGGTTGGCACTAGAACCAGAATGACTTTGAGAGCGCCTTCATCAATTTAATTATGAGGATTTTGTCAACACTATGCTGTGTGTCCCTGTTATTAAGGACAATTTTATAAATTGTATTAAGTTCATTTATATAGTTGTGGTTGCTTAAACTATATAATTCGGCTGTCTTTGCGGCTACATTTGTAGTGAGAGAAGGAAAGGGATAAGGGATAGAATGTTTGCCTTTCAAATATCAAATAGAAATATTTGAAGACAAATGCACCATAAATGATCGAATTCGATTTTGGTAGCCAAATTGGATTATTAGATCAATGACTTTAAATTAATTTGACAAGCAAAAATTCGTTTTGCGGTTCCTAAGATTGATTTCAATTAAGAAATTGTGAAGTGAAAGATCAACAAATTGAGTCTATTTAACTATGTCGCCTATCAAATTTTGTAACTTTTAGCCAATTCGGCCGAAGTTATGAAGCTTTTTATTATTTAGCAGTGAGAAATGTTTGCCGCTTGATTGAGTTAGAATAGAGTGATTCTCTGGTCTCATTTTAAACCAATTTTCATACAAATTATCATACTGATGAATTTTGTATGAAATCAAAAAATACTTTTAACATTTGAGTTTATTTTTCTCGACACGTTTCGAAGGCTTTACTCCTTCATCATCGGGAGAGCGATTTAAAATTGTGTATTTTTTATATCAGTTTCTCTTATCATTCTCCTAATGGTGAAGGTATAAAACCTTCGGAACACGCTGAGAAAAATAAGCTTAAAAGTGGATAAACAGTGTTTTAATTCGTAAAATATTCGTCATTATAGATTTCTACTAATTTCATTTTAGCAAAAAGCATCACACTATTCAAATTAATTATTAAATAAGTATTTTTTTCCTTAAAATTATTAAGTATTATATACTTCAATATCAAATCTATAATACTCTTTTTCTTATTTGAATTATTTATATATTTTTTTCTTTGAAACTATTTTTAATATATTTAATAACATTATTGAAGTCTGAAAATTGACTCTTTATTTCTAGCAATATACTCGTACTTAAGCTGTACATATAATTTGATAAGCATAGTTGTATAAATATTATTAAGAAAAAATTATGAAAGGATCGCTGCGTTGGATCGGACATATGGAACGCATGGATGGAGAAATAATGGTTAAGAAAGAATATGTGAATGATGTTAATTAAGTACGGAGACGAGGTAGACCGGGGAAAACATGGCATGACCAAATCAATCAAGTTTTGAAGGTCGGTCATGTTAGAGGTCGGAAGAATAGACATGCGTGTAGGACTAGTTGTATGAATGTGGAGGAAGCTAGAGAGGTGTGTCAGGATAGAGTAGTGTGGCGGTCCATTCTCTGTACCCACCTCTGCGGAGAAACGGCGTGATAGTATGTTGTTGTTATTAAGACTTTCTTACTGTTAAAATTTAAAACACTGTTATGATATCACCATTTCTTTTATTCACAGAGAGTGTCACGACAGTTGTTTCGTCAACCGATATTGACATGGGGTTTATTGTCACGCCTGATGATGCCTACATCGGTTGGCGAAACAGCTGTCTCGACACTCTCAGTGAATAAAAAGAAATTGTGATATTATAAGTGTTTTAAATTATAACAGTAATAATGTTGAAGTCATAGTATTTCGGCCAAAACAATGGACTATTTATTTAAGACTTTCAAATATGTATCGTTTCCAGCGGGATACAAACACGGATTATTCACAGTTTTACAGAAATATAAATAAAGTATATTAATTAATTTACTTTTTATAATATTTATGATAAAAACATTTTAAAACTTATGTTAAAATGCACGCTCAAAATATTAGTAACTTCGTACTTGTTTAAATCCAAAAGTTTTTTTCCAGCACTTCATTTGGTTTATTGATCAATTGGCCATCTCTGATGTGCACAATACCGGCCATATGTCTCAAGCACCGGTACAGACCGTAGGCCCGAATAGTCTTATCCACAGGTTTCCAAACCTGTTAAGTCCGTCGCCCCTTTTCACAAATAAAATGTTTAGATATCTTTCGGAATTATGTTTTAAAATAAATTATTATTAACAAGTCAAAATAACACCACAAAAATATTTTACACATGTTTCGGATGTGAACTCCATCCTTAGGTGTAAATATAAATCAACTCATTTCGGTAATATTCATGGAGAAGGAAGAGGATGAGGATAGAGGTCACCCCCAAAACATGTTGTGTTAAATATTTTAATTTATATTCTTCTTCCCGTGTCACCCTTGAGTAGGCCTCCCTGTCCTGGGCAGCTCGGAACAGCTCCCCCACGGTCCTTAGCCCGGTTACTCTCGGATGTTCCTCAGCCAGGAAACCCGCCTTCTCCCAACACTTCGTCGACCCTCAATCTTACCCTCCAAGATCAGATGTAACAGTGCGTACCTCTCAGAACATGGCCCAAGTAGGACACCTTACGGACTTTGATGTTGCTCAGCAACTCTCTGTCAACTCTGGCTCTATGGAGAACGTTTGTGTTGCTGACCATGTCAGTCCAGGAGATGCGTAACATCCTTCGGCGTAATTGATAAAAATGTTAAAATATGTGGATACTCAACATTCAACAAATAACTATTTCAACTATATTATATTTCTAGTATTGTATTGTGAAAAAAATAGCTGCACGCATGTTTCCTGCCGATGCAACTCGACAATTAGAAAAACAATGTTTTATGGAAACACTTTCTTGTTATGGTCTATATACAGAAGTGATCACTGATCGATGACACGACGTGTGCTTGTTTTTTGTTTTGTAAACAAAGTGTTTAATATTTACGGCTTTCTGTCTTACACAAACTTTATCAACTGCTTAAACATGTAGGAAGTTTTTTAAAAATATTTTATTAATTTGAATTACACCGCTCCCTATTTTATTCGTTTATTTATTTACTTTAAAAGTACACACGTATAATAATAAGTAAAGTGATAGTACACACGTTCTAATAAAAAAACGTTTTAAGAATTAAAAATATTAATCTACATAAATTTCAATGTAAAGGTTTTTGGTTATTATTATTATTATTATTTTGTTAAATCGCTCTTTACATCATGACAGCATGAGCAAAATCGATGAAAATGGTATTATAGCTATCATAGTGATCATATCATCGCGACATGTGATAGGTAACTAATCTATCGCCATTTTATTGTCACTTCAATTCTACACCACGCTACAATTCGCTCATTTCTGACATCTTCCGAAATATCTTCATACATTTTAAGTGCATTAGACATATGTTAATTTTGAGATTTGGTTTTTGTATGAATGAATTGTTTGTTTAAATCTTCCAAGAATTCTTGGGAGGTGTGTCCATTAAAATTTATGTCAGCATCACTTTAATCCTGGCATATCTGCTTCTCCTTAAAATTTTACTCATTTCTTTATTTTGGAGAATGGTTTAATTCTTCATTGCCAAAAATTAAATGCTGCTACAGAAATTTATATGGGGGAGAATGATTGCGTTGTATACAGTCTTGAATGTTTCTCAGCTGATATACCATATCGTCCAATTCTGCGCAGAAGCTATATTTTTTAACCATCTTCTTAGTAACATATTTTGTAAAAAAGTTATTCATTGCCCTCCCAATTGAGTTTCAAGCTGCTACTTACTTTCTGTATTGTTGCGGATCCCAGTTTGGGAACCTGTGGTCTAGATCCATGTTTTAGAATGGCCCGGCGGGGCTGTCCGCTGTCACATCCGCGCCTCTCACTTTTTCTTCTATTTATCTCTATAATCGAAACTAAACGGTTCCGTGATTAGAATCTTAATGGCCAACGAAATATTTGCTATCTTCTCAAATAATTATTCAATTACATCACGAAACATACGTTTTAAAAATAATAATAGATCACAACGTTTACTTATGCAAATGTTGCGTTGGTTGAAGTATATACTCGTAAGTTTTGTTTCTTAATTTTACACCCATTTTTGATAAACAAAATTTATGTATAATAGTAAAAATTCATTTTTCGACAGCAAAATTGGCAGACGACATTCATGGCAGAGTGGACATAATGTGTTTATTTTTTCTTGAACAATGATGTAAAACTCCATATTAAGTTATTAATATGTGTGAAAAACGATAGTTTTCAAGGAGTTATATTATAATATTTATGTATGACATGTTTCGCCCCTCTAAGGCAATTTCTAAATGTCTTTATTTGAATGCATTTTAAAAATGCCTTAGAAGGACGAAACATGTCATACATAAATATTATAATAAAACTCCTTGAAAACTATCGTTTTTCATACATATTAATGATCTTTAGTCTGATAAAATTCACCCAATTTCACATTTGTCTCCCCTGTACTTCCTTTCATTTCCCGCTGTCACATGTCCATGAATCTGCTTCCCATATTATCCGTTGTCCCTTTTTATATTTTGTTAGGCACATTTTAAGTTTATTTTTTGTAATTTGCATTTGCACGGCGGGACGTGTTGGAAAATAGGAATAGATTAAATGTGGCTAGGTCCCTCTTGATTTCTTACGAGAAACGGGCCTATGGGTTGAATGAGCGAAGCTGATGAAAGGCGCCCTTCACCTATAATAACTTCGGAAGCGGTAAGAATCCTCCATGTCCTATGGTAGAATTCACGTGACAATAAAAATGGTGATTAACTAGTTACCTATAAAATGTCATGAGAATCAATAAGTAAACAAAAATATTCAGTAATTGGGTTCAAATAACCACGTGGAAAGCAACGGGAGTGGCATCCAAAGAACCGGCAAAGATTATAGACTTTGCTGCAAACCAATTCTTAAGATTGAAACTTAACATACAACATTTATTAAGGAAATTAAACAAAATACGTATTGTATGTATTGAATTGTTTAACAGTATGTATATTATCCAATTAATGTCTTGAAATTACTCGAATAATCAATATATATTATGGCATTCTTTTATTTTGATAATATTTTTCATTTTACCTAAATAGAATGACCAGTTTTAGAGATATAATTACTTTTATAACAGCTACGCGTAGGTGTGACCTACGCGTAGGTCAAATGTCGCGCGAATATTTGCTTTAGGCATTGGGCTACCTTTATTGTAAGCGGCGCACGGGCATTCACAGTTTATGTATGTTTTAACATTCTTAAAAAAACAAAGGCTTAAGGGGTTTATGGATCTCAAAACACAAAAAACGGCGTCTTTTTTAAAGCTAAACCCAGAAAAAAATATTATTTTTATGTCTATTTCGAGCTCGACTAAAAATATACTAAATATAGTTTAACATTAATATATCTAGATTTTTTTTTGTTGTTGTTGCGTATAATCAAATAATCTAAAGAATTTACTAGATCGACAGATGCCAGCCGGCTTGGCGAAGTCGGTTGCTGTCGAAATAAAGTCAAAAGTGGAAGTAGTTTTTAAAAAATATCGTTTTATTTAACTACTATTTAAAATTAAAGTTCGAGATTTTCTCCGGAATTTAAGTTCCGTACATCTGATAACATTACATATTTTTTGTAAGTCCAATGTCAGGTGGTGTTGACAGGAGATATATGGACGGATGTGAGAATAAATGGACTCTTATACCACTTGTCAAATGACTAACGAGCTAATAGAGATTATTAATCACATGAGAGAGAAAAGCATTTGAAAACCATGCGAAGTTATTGATAGCACTAATGAGTACATTGATTCTGAAAGTAAATCGCGTATTGATTTAAATGAAATTATAAAATTAACTAAGGCCTTATTATCGTTCATTATATACAATACTAGCGGACCCGACAGACGTTGTCCTGTCCGCACGTTGCCTTGTCTGCTATTTGCTGGTTCAAATGTTTTTTTTAATATTAGAATTTTCGATATACAATAAAGTTACATTTTGTTAATCAGCAATACCTGATTCATAGCGTGTACCTTTTTCTGCTTCAAAATATATATTTTCAGAAACTCGTTCTAATTTAACAACCAGTTATAGCTTCATTGGAGGAATTGCCCTGGCATGATGGGGTAAGTTGTTGCGTCACTAAAATATCTATAATTCCGTTATTTGTTGGTATTATAAAAATTCCTCATGAGAGTATATTCTTAAAATTCTACCTTAAAAAATATGTTTGTCTCCCATGGCCATACGACTCTAGAAGAGATTTAGCCTCGTTTATGATTTTTCGCCAAGATCCTCCATCCTGGGCCGATTGCTTTCAGCAGTCCGATTCGCCCAACCTAGCCAGGTCAGCCAGAACATTGTCCATTAGGCGCTGTATAGGCCTTCCTAGAGGTCTTACTCCAGTCGGTCTAGACGCGTACAGGATCTTGATTGCTTTGGTCTCTTCGGCTCGGCATAGGTGCCCAATCGTGCTCGTTATAAGGGGCTGCTGGGTTATCGTATGGATCTCTTAGTTGGTCCTATGCCTCCAAGTACCCACTGCAACACCGGATCTGGGTCCCAGGATCATTTTCAGTATCCTTTTCTCAAACTAGTAGATTATTTGTTGTTCTTTTAGAGTCATTGTCCACGACTCGGAACCATATGTCACCACTGGCTTGATGATGGTGTTATAAATACGCACCTTGGTGTTTCTGTATGGAAGCTTGGATTTTAGGGACGTCTTCAAGGAGGCCTTTTTGAGCTGAATGCGGTCTCCTCGGAGATCGACGTCTTTCATGTTAGTGAAAGTACGTTCAGAAGACAAATACTCTTAATTCTGGAGAGTATCCTGTCTTCCTAATGTTGAACCATCTCTTATGCGTTTCTGGTAGTATACTATATATAATATATTATTTTACCTGTTCTCAATAGATGCCTTAAAAATAAATTTTATAATGTCTGTTGATGAAATAAACTGATTTGATTTGATTTGAACTCTTTGAAATTTTTCTTTCATTTTAAAAATATGTAAGAAAAAAAACAATACCTTTTTTTTATCGACCAGAATACCCTCTTAAGAAGAAATTAATAATTTAATAGTCCATTGTTTTGGTCAAAACTGTTAAATTAAAAAAAAAAAAGTTTTATGTATCATAATTGTATTTTATTTTACGCGACAGCTGTTTCATCAATCTATGTTGACATCATCAGGTGTTACAAATTACTGAATTGTTATCATTATTTAAAAAAATAACTTGAACGTTTTGTTTCGTTTTCAGGGTGCCAGTTTTATCCTTCAGGAGAGTACCTCCGTTTCGTTAGAGTCCCGGAGAGCCTTCCAGTGGGCGGGCAGGTGCTCAGCATTCAAGTTCATCCAAGGTCAGTTACACAGTTACTTGCAGATGTACATTCCGTTATTAATATCACTAACTACTTCTTCTGAGGGGATGAATGTTGTTGACGATCGTGTTCTTAGTCAAATATGGAATTTTTTACGGGATTAAAAAATATATACATTCTTGTTATTTTTTGTAGCCATGCTACGTTTTGAAATATTATACTAACTAACTAACCATCACGCCATTTCCCCGGAGGGGTAGGCAGAGAGGATGGATCGCCACAATGGCCTGTCCTGGCATACCTCTCGGGATTCCTCTACATTCATACGTCGTACCATGCACGCACGTCGATTATTCCGACTTCGAATGTGGCCGCCTTTTAGTAATTGATTAATTTGGTCATACCATGCTTTCCTCGGCTTCTTTTCCCACTCACACTGCTTGTGTATAACTTTTTAACCATTCTACTCTTATCCATTCGTTCCATATGTCCAAACCATCTCAGGAATCCTCTTTTAATTTTATTCATGATGCAGTCATCTGCCTTACATTTCTCTCATATTTCTTCGTTCGGTATTCTATCATACAACGTTTTCCCGCACATTCTTCTTAGTGATCTCATTTCTACGGCGTTTATCCTGCTTTCATCCTTCTTTTCCCAGCTCCAAGCTTCACTTCCATACATGAGGGTTGGCACTAGAACTCCATTGTGTACTGCCATCTTTGCTTTGTGGATATATTTCTATTTGCAGTAATGACTTTGAGTGCGCCATTTATTTTATTCCCACCACCAACCCTTCTTTCGATGTCTTTCTCCATTTTTTCGTGTCTTGTAAACATGCTTCCCAGATACGTAAATTCAGTAACTTGCTACAATTTAAAAAACCATCACTTTAGATTTAGACACATTCATCACCAAGTCACTCTTTTTGCATGCCTCATACATCCTTGACACCAAGACTTGCAAATTTTCTTTACTGTCAGCGATTATTTTTACGGGATTAATAAATATATATTCTTCTGTTATTTTTTGTAGCCATGCTACGTTTTGAAATATTATGTTTTATCTAAAACAACACCAAGGACTGTGGAGCAGAAAAAAATATACAAATATATCGTTGTATTATAAAATATATGATAGCAGATATATATATTTTTTATACATAAAGAGAAATGAATTTGCATATTTTGACATGTCTACGCTGTCTGAAAAAATAGGCAAATTATTTTCCCACAAGAATAAATTGCGTTATGTAAGCGTTCAACAATTTGTTAGAGATAAGGTAGTGTATAATTAATTATTATACCTCTTACGGGATACCCATGACATCCGTTAACGTGACCGATATGGACATAGTAGTGAGGATGATTTGCCCTCTGACCCGTCCTGATTATTAGGAAGCCCCATCACGCTACAAATTTTGCACGGCGCAGCGCTCCAACGATTTTTTGTGACTGTCTCTAAACCAATAAATTGTTAGCAGAGAGTTCAATAGGCGTATCGTTTTAAAAAAAAGTCACCTCTTAAGATTTACCGACATGACCGCAAGAAATTCCTTTAGTAACCTAACAGAAAAAATGTTACTTGTAATTTATTTTCGTATGCTCACACGTTCATGATGTACCTACATATGCATATTTTATATAACTTGTAGAGGATTACTACAACTTTAATAGATAAAAATACTTTGTTATTAATATCACAATTGATTATATTTTCTGTCACACATTGTCACAATTGAACCAGCTGTCTCGAGAAAATGTAATCAATTGTGATAATTAAATGAAAAAAAAAATTTTAAACGACATTAAATCCCATAATATTAACATCTCATTTGGAACATTGGATTTCACGAAGCTTGTTTCTGGTTTAAGTATGTTACATATTATTATTCAAGTTATCCGTAAGTCCACTAATAGTTTCATTTAAGGGGAGATTTAGTAGATAAGTTATGTATCGTATACAACATTTCAAGTATAGTCAGTTGTAGGAAAATGATGAATTAGTCTATGTTTCTATATAATCAATTGTGATATTAAAAACAAAGATTACTACAACTTTTATAGTAAAAAATTATGTTGTTATTTGAAATTTCATGGCAAAAGTTCATTATAAATATTGGTATAATTTATTTTTGTAAAAAATCTTTTTAAGATAGTGATTCTAGTGGATCAGAAGATGGCAGCGAGTTGCCGAAACCAATCGAAGACACAAAAATTAGCGGATTTTAGCTAAATATACATCTTAAAAAATATTTTACAAAATAAATGTTTTCAATATTTACATTTTTTTGTTTAATTACAGCAGAACTGAAAACATAAACACATTGCAAACAATAAAATATAGATTATGTCAAAAGTTGTCATTAAATTTAGGGTGGTCTATGCCGTAACTGGCCCTTCAGTCAGAAACAATCTTCTTGCCTATTTTAAGTGCACCAATAATTACTAAAAGTTTATTCAAGACTACAAACTTAGTGTTAACATTTTTAGATAAACTTTTTTTTACATAAATTCCGTGTTAATTAAATGACGAATTTTTTATGAATTAAAGCACCGTTTTTCGACTTATGAGATTATTTTTCTCGACACATTTCGAAGGCTTTACACTTTCATCATCGGGAGAACGATATAAATATTTTTGATTGCTACAATATATAGTGCAACAGACAACAACATTATTCATAAAAAAGTATTTTTATTCATAAAAAAATTGTTAGTGTTAAAATTATTATTTTATAAAAATGTGTAAAAATTGTTATGTTATATAATATTATATCCTCCTGCCATTGTAATTTAATTGATATAGCCCTTATTTCATATAATATACGTATATAACATATATAACACTTAATTGCTACCTAAAATAGATTACCATACCGACCTTGAATGATTATTAAGAAAAAAAGCTATGCATAAATTTAGTTATCATATGTAAGGTAGTAATTATCATTCATCATTACATTCTACAAGGTAAATTGACTAGATATAGAATAACAAAAAGAGATTTAGAAACATAGACAAATTCATCATTTTTTACTTCCCATATTTTGAATGTTGTAAACGACTTATCTACTTAATCTCTGCTTCAATGAAACTATTTGTGGACTTACGGATAACTTGAATAATGGATTGTAACATACCTAAACCAGAAGTAAGCTTCGCGAACTCTAATGTTATAAATGAGAAAATTTTCAGGTATGGATATTTTGAAAAATATTGAAGTTAATATTATGGGATTTTATGTCGTTTAAAAATAAAAAGAAAATGTTGTAAATATTACAATTGATTATATTTTCTCGCGACAGCTGTTTCAATTGTGACAATGTGTAACAGAAAATTTAATCAATTGTGATATTTATCAAATGTTGACATTTGATAATGCCTTAGAAGGGCGAAACATGTCATTCCCATGAATATAATAAAACTTCTAGAAAACTGACGTTTTAATTCGCATTAATTATTTGATACAGAGTTTTACATCATTGTTCAAGAAACAATAAATATGACTAACTAACTAACCATCACGCCGTCTCCCCGAAAGGGTAAGCAGAAAGAATGGACTGTCACACTTTAACCGATGAGGCACTCCATCCTTCCCTTTTCGCCCCGCGGGAGACGCGGTGTGATGGGTTGCGAACCTCATCGCCAATAACTATGTATTTTTTAATTTTCGTTTACAAAGAAACGCCCTGTCATAAAGACTTTAATTACATGTTCAAGAATGAGTTTTGTCTGCTACTGAAAAGTATCGGAGAGATACGTGTTTTTTATGTTTTATAGTTAAGATAATTGAGTAGGTATGTACTGGATATAAACTTTCACGAATACATTTACGGGATAAATTTTAATTTACGTGTCAATCATTCAATGAGCATGACTTAAGCTTAAAAGAAACTGGCACAAGTCGAGTATTAATATCAAGAATACAATTATTATTCGGATGCGTGATACTTTACCGGGAGATATAATTACCGCTCCACTGTCTGGCGGGCGTACCGCGCAGTGACGTATCGGGACGGGTAACCGTTATCCCGGGCGGGTACCCGGGTGCCCGGAGGTACCGAGGTACCCGTGGCTGGATGGAGTCGCTAACAGCCAGCGCTAACAGTTATAATGGGAAGTCAATGTCCGGGGATCCGACCTTCGGTGCAGTTCTCGTGAGACTAGTTGAGTAAGGTCAGGTGGACCTGTGTTATTCCGTTAATAATTAAATGTACCAACTATTCATATGAACGGTATAACGTTATTTACGATACATTCTTGACGCATGTTTTATCAAATCAAATCAGTTTATTATCTAACAGACATAACAAACAGTATTAATGTTTAATGCATCTATTGAGTACAAGTAAAATATAATATATATACAATATTATACCAGGAACGCATGCGAGATGGTTCGACATTAGGAAGAGAAGATACTCTCTAATGTCAAAAGTACAGTTTATATATACTCGTAGATAACCCTTTATCATTGTCTTTTAATTTTCTTTTAAACTAGATGTTTTTAATGATTAAATAAGAAATTTCCGGACTAGTGGATGAAGATATTTGGGAAATATTCGTATGTTGAAAAAAATATCATTGTTGGTTATGGAAATTTCTTGGTAAAAATTAAATGCAAACGATAAAGACACAAAGATTCAAGAATTTATTTAAAATAAACATATTTTTTTTTCTTGTTTGTTCGCCATAACTTTGTGTTGTGAATGTTTAATGTTTCTTTTTTATGTACTTTTTATACAACACTCACATTTATTAAAAAATAAATATAAGAATTAAATATCAAAAATGTTTCGGACTAACCAGTGATATTATTTAAAATATTATAAAATTGTTTACAAACATGGTCAGTATTGAAAGATGTTTTAATGATTTGTATTATTATTATAATGATTATAACCAATATAACATCTGTCAAAACTGACCATATTTGTAAACAATTTTATAATATTTTAAATAATATCACTGATGAAGGGCTGGTTAGTCCGAAACATGTTTGATATTGAATTTTAATTTTATTTTTAAATAATTATGAGCGCTGTATACAAAGTATATAAAAAATAAACTTAACTTTTTTCACTTATTTTTCTTCTAGTTCCAAACTGTTTCGTCATATTGTTGAGAAATGTGTAATGTTTTCATCGTATAAATGCATTTTGGATGAGTTGGCCTTAACTTGATACACACAAACTTTATTCAATAATATTATATTTATTTAGTCCATCCGAACATCCATTCTAATCCTTTATATTCGGGATATAGATATTTTTGGGAAGAAAAAAGCACGTTGCACTCAGAGAGAGAAACCTTCAGGTTATATTAACTGAATATGTTATTTAATTATTTAACAAAGCAAACTGTTTAGTAAAATGGCAAATTATTAATTACAAAATGCACGTATTCATATTTAGTGCAGTTTATACGTAAGTCATAATATTAGTTTCAATGTGAGATAACTTTATTTTAATTTTATTATTTCAGTGCAAAAAAGGTCAGGTAAGAAAATTATTATGAAACGAAACAATTTCATATAATATTTACAACAATGTAGACATTCAATGTTTTCATTTGAATTGTATTTAAAAAAACAAGAATGGGTGAATAAATGGGGAGATAATTTGAAGAGTGTAAATGATGAGATAAACATTGCAATTTTAAACACAATAATGTCGCAAAATTGCAAAACTTTTTCTTAAATAGAAAATAAACATGTATCGTTATGAACTTCTACAATAGTACATTTGAGATTCTACAAAATTTTGACAAAATAATGACTTTACTGAATATCGTGGAAAACAAATGCTTGTATTGTAAATGGTTCGATAAAACAAAATAGCGTGGTCTGAAAACAAAATATAGCAGTATTTTAAATTATTTTTAATAATGTAACACCACAAATTAATTGCTTCATACGAAAATAAAGTGAAACCTTAGTTACTGAGCACCCAATTCTTTTTTAATATTAGGTCCTTACATATGAAATTGGCGTTTTGTATGGGAGGAACATAAAGTTGATTTTTTTAAAATATAATATATTTATTTAATCAAAGTATGTACCATTGCTATCTATGTACTTTTGCCATCTCATAGGTAGTTCATCGATCCCTTTACTAAAAAAACCATTCGGACGGGAATCAATAAAATCTTTGAAGTCGGTTTGGACTGCCCCATCGGAGTTGAATTTTTTCCCTTGCAAGAAGTTATCCAAATTTCGAAAAAAATAGTAATTTGTTGGGGCAAGGTCCGGAGAGTACGGTGGGTGTCTTAAACATTCCAACTGAAGCTCTTCTAATTTGGTATCCGTCTGTTGTGCAGTGTGTGGTCTAGCGTTATCATGAAGCAGCAGTGGCCTAGAGCGATTTACCAGCCTCGGTTGTTTAGCAGCTAGCTTTTCCATCATGGTTTGCAGTTGCTGACAATAGACATCTGCCGTAATCGTCTGGCTAGATTTAAGAAAGCTGTAGTGAACGACACCAGCACTAGTCCACCAAACGCTCACAAGTAACTTTTTTGGAGTCAATTTTCTCTTGGGGCATGGTTTGGCTGGTTCGGCAGGGTTCAGCCATTGCGATGAGCGCTGCCGATTATCATACAGGATCCACTTTTCATCACAGGTAATAATTCTATCCAAAATCCCTTCATTATTGTGCTGGTTGAGTAATGCAACGCAGCAGTCAACGCGTGTTTGTTGATTTGCTTCACTCAATTCGTGAGGTACCCACCTTTCAAGCTTTTTCACCATCCCAATTTGCTTCAAGTGGATTAAAACAGTTTTATCACTAACGCCGCAGCCTGCAGCTAACTCGGACGTGGTTTGCGATGGATCTGCTTCCACAATAGCCTTCAATTCTTTATTATCAACTTTGGTCTCCAGCCGTCCACGGGGTTTGTTCTGCAGGTCGAAATTTCCAGAACGAAAACGTTGAAACCAAAAACGCAATGTGTTTTCTTTTGCGGCACCGTCGCCATACACATTATTAATCCTTCGAGCCGTTTCTGCAGCACTGGTGCCACGGTGGAACTCGTACTCGTAAATAACGCGATATTTCAAGTTTCCCATTTTGTTAACTGAGTGACGCAAAGAAAAAAAACAATTGAGGAAAAAACAAATGAATTATAATTTTCGAAACACAAATACTTGAGTAAATAGCTGTATAAATTTGAATTTGGAATTCCTAACCAAAGAGAAGATATTTGAGATCAAAGTTGCCAGTACGGCAAAACGCCAATTTCATATGTAAGGACCTAATATATATATTCAACTGTGACGTAATATGTTGGATAACATTGAATAGTCATGCATTGTATAGTTCATCGTTGAAAAGGTTCCAGCTGAAAACAGCTATATTCCATAAGCCATTGTTAAAAACTAGGAATTTTATTGTTAGGAAGAGAATGATTGAAAAAACATCAGCGGACGGTTAGAAACGAAACCTCATCAAGTATTTGCATAAATGTAGTATATTCATGAGTTTACTTCTGTGATACTGGTTTGCGCGCGTTAATGGTTTTTGCATATCATATTATAATAACTTTATAGTTCTCAGATATACTTGACATTAAACCTTCGGATACAGTTGAATGAAATATTATATAAACGAGTTTCATTATAGTATGCAAAGATTTAATAAGTACGCAAAAAATTATAATATTGTAATATTCGGAGTATCATTAGGCAAACAAAAAATAAATCTTCTTTATCTTTGTCTTCCTCTTAGTTTAGGTTGTATGACCTGTTTATGATGGTGAGCTGACCTGGGATGACGATGTCATTTTCAGCGGCCTTCCTGGTATTCTCTTGCATCTTGGGTTTTCATCTTTAACAATTTTGCAATTCTTGTACTTTCCATGCGGTTCACGTGGTCTCTACTAAAGCACCTTCCGCTTCTTCCCCATCTTACTATGTCTTCAACACCACAGACAGATCTTATTTTTTCATTTCTGATCCGATCTCTGAGTGTTTTGCCTGCGATGGAGCGTAGTGTTCGCATTTCTGCTACTCTAAGTTTTTTAGTCCTATTGATATCGGCTATGACTTCTATTCCATACGTCATACTGGGACGAACGCATGCCTTGTATATCTTGACGTTACTTTCGGTTATCATGTATTTGTTCCTCCATATGGTGTCGCGCAAGCAGCCAGCCACGGCTGTCGCTTTGATGGTTTGTGTTCGCACCATATAGGTCACTGTAGCTACTGAATATGAATCGATGAGTAAAATATTTTTTATCGCCCTTAAATAGTGTAATATCGAACGAAATAATCATCACGCCGTCTCACCAAAGGGGTAAGCGGAAATAATGGTCATTCACACTGTCTTTTTCTGACATACTTCTGTCGTTTTCTCAACATTCATACATCGTATCATGCATTGGCATACATAATTTAATACAATATTTGATTGAATTGAATGTGCAACGTTTTCCTAGGTCTTTCTCTATTTATTGTTCCGTTTACGTCGTTTACATATATAATACTTTATTTATCATTCTTTCTTCATTCATTCTTTCATGCTTCCAAACTATCTTAATGACCCTTTATATATTTTGTTCATAATGCTTTCGATCTCACTATATTCAGTTCTTATATTTGCAGTACACGATAACTTAAGTTAATAAAAAGCTTATTGCTCGATAGAAGTGAAACTCCTTAACTCATAGAAAAAAATTGTTTTTTCGTGCATAGCTTTTGCTACTTACGGTACTAATAGCAAACTCTTAAGATGGTCTACAAAGGCTACTGTACAAATTTTACATATCATCTCAAAGATTCAACATGAAAATCTCCATAGACAAGACAAAAAACATGGTTACATCAAGACAGCCAATACGATGCAAGCTTGCATTAGATGATAAAATAATAGAACAAGTGATACGTTTCAAGTACTTTGGTGTTGAAGTATCAAGCAGCAGTGACATCTACGGAGAAGTAAGAGAACTAACAAATAGGGCCGCCGTTGTGGCTGGCTGATCGAAAAATGTTGTTAGGAAAAACAAAAATTTGCTAAAGGGGAGCAAAATCGAATCTACAAGACATGCGTTCGTTCTATAATCAGAACAAAAAGTCTTCTAACAACCACAGAAATTATGACTCTCCGATCCGTTGCGGGAACGACACTTCGAGACAGAGTAAGAAATTCCTGGAGTATGCCAGGAAATAAAAGTGTGGCAGTCCATTATTTCTGCCTACCCCTTCGGGGAGATGGCGTGTTGGTTAGTTGGTTTGTTTAATGAATTTTTAAGATAAATATGTTTATTTATTTATAATTCAATTAAATGAACTTCTTCCAAGAAATTTCAAATAATAACATTGTTATTTTAAATGTTTTTTCCTTTTTGCGGAATGTTATTTTTAGAGTTGTGAGTTTAAGGAATTCTCTTATAAATATATTGATTTCGGAGTCATTAAATAAATATACTGCCAATAAAAATTGTTTTAGTGAAGTTTTTCTAAAGTATTTAATTAAATAGCATAGTTGTACAGTTAGGAAATATAAGAGTTACGCAAATGTTGCAAAGATACTCTTTGTAAACCGTTTGAAATTGTAATGTATTTACGCAGGGCATTTTAAACGACATTACATGCAAATCAACGATGTTATTATTTTCTCCGCCTATCGTTTTAATATTTCCCAATCTGTTTATGTAATCAAAAAAATCTTTTTCTCATCCGAATGGAAAGTCGGTAAATCGATTATAAAGATTCGTGCTTCATTAGCGAATATTCATTCCGATAGCCAGCGACAAATTTCATCATTTGTAGATCATTATTCAATTATTTGTCGCTCTTCGCTACGGCGGCGCATCTACTGCTAGATTAGCATCGCAGTTACTGCTAGGTTCTGCATTCTAACTAGACACCAGGAACGCATAATTTTACTTGGTTTGAAGCAATCCAGGGATTGTAAATTTATTGTTTTCAACCAATGTTCTTTGCGGTCGGCTTCTTTCTCGAAATTGTTTCTACCTAATTGAATGATTTGGTCAAGATATGTGTATTTTTGTACCACTTCGAGAGTCGACCTATCGACGGTTACTGATTTCGGGATAATATGTTCATTATACATGACCTTCGTTTTGTCCAAATTCATCCCGAGACCCACTCGTCTGGATGCAGTGTTCAGTTCATTAAGCATGCCTTCTAGTTCCTCCATAGATTCCGCTAGAATGACAATGTCGTCTGCAAAGCGAAGGAGGGAAATGTACTCGCCATTTATGTTGAGGCCATGTTCAAACCAGTCCAGAGTTTTAAATACATCTTCCAAAGCACAGGTGAAGCCCCCTGCCCGGTGGACCGATGATTTGAAGAGGATTGCTGGACATAGATGGATGGGAGCGGCAATGGACAGGGGGCGGTGGCGTGCTTTGGGAGAGGCCTATTCAGCAGTGGATGGCAGACGGCTGATGATGAATGTTCTTTGGTCGCGAAACACTTGCAAAATAGAGGATATCGTTCAGTGGTGTAGATCCAGAATATGACGGCGAAGGGACCATGTAGCTAGAATGGATAGTGACAGACTCGCATATACAGCTACTTACGAAATTCCTTTCGGACACCGTCCACCTGGAATTCCACCTAAGAGATGGAGGAACAGCTGTACCTCATCATCTCAGAAGACAAGATTTCTGTGCCACATATCGGATGGAAGAGCAATTAATCTGCTGAGCACGGTCTCCTCGGAGATCGACGTCATTCATATTTGTTAAAGTACGTTCAGAAGGCAAATACTTTTGATTTTGGAGGGCATCTTGTTTTCATAATGTCAAACCATCTCTCATGCGTTTCTGGTAGTATACTATATATTAAACATAATATTTTTTTGTGGTGTGACATTATTAAGTAAAATAATAATAAACTTTTAGTAATTTGTATTAATACCACTTTATTTTGTACACCAACCGGTTTCGTTCCCGCTGGTGCGTCGTCAGGTTGGGAGAAAAAACTTTCTTTATTTTTTTAGAACTTTCGTTTATTCTCTCACCCTGAAGAAGCTCCAGCGGGAGCGAAACCGGTTGGTGTTACCAAATAAAGTGGTGTTAATACAAATTACTAAATAAAGGTTTAAGGTTCTCGTAGAAGCCTTAAACCTTAATTTTGTAATGTCTATTGATGAAATAAACTGATTTGATTAATTGATTGATTGAAATCTATTAAAAGAAGCACAATAAGAAGTTATTTGTTCGGTTTCCATTGTAGTCCATTGAACGAGGCTTTCTTCTCTGTACTGAGCTTGAGTTTGTTTTTTTGTTTGGTATGTAGGCTAACTTTGCGCGTTAAACATCCTCCTTTTACATTTGGGCTTGGGGCGGGCATCGGCGTTCATTAAAATTAAAATGAGAATTTATAAAGCATTTGTAAGATCAAGAATATCATATAGCGTTGAAGCAATGGCAGACGTAGTCAGGACCAAACAAGTTCTGAAGACTTGCAGATGAAAATACTGAGGATGATAGCAGGTAAGACACTAAGAGATCGCTTGAGGAATACCAGAAAAAGATAAATATGTGAGGCTTGGATTTTATAAGACAGAGTAGACAGTAAAGGAGGGTCTGGTACGGTCATGTCAATGGACACTACCAGACTCGCCCATATGGTCGTTTGTGATACTCTATTAATTCTTTGCACATGTTAAAATAATCTAAATGACTCTGTTTAATTTCTATTTTTCTTTTTTATACACTTTGTATATACTCGTACAATACAACACTTTTATTAAAAAAGAAAATTTTATAGACATGTTTTGGACAAACAGTCCTTCTTCAGTAAATATTTATAATAATATTATAATTTTTTTTATATTAAATATACATATTTATAAAAATATTATAAAATTATTGTTGTTTACATGATCTGACAGATGTTATAAAGATTTATTTTGGAACGTTTATGCTTTTGTTATAACAAATATTATGATTCAATTTAAAATAATAATTTAAAGTTCGTATTGGGGTTCAGGTAATTACTTACAACAAAGGAAATAAATCAAAGATTGCACTTGACGTTAAATTTATTTGATTATTTATAATATTTTCTTTATTTTGAATAGCTTTTTTAATTTCTAAAATTTCGAGATTGCTCTAAGTTATATTTATATTATTAACATGCAAAATTTCAACGCCAATATCTTTATTAAATGAATGATTTTTTTCTATGAGGTGGTTAGCAAATTCAGAAAAATTATTATTAGAGAGTATAAGAAAAATAGAAATAAACCATCATAACAAGACAAAGTATGGCGTGTATAGAAGAGACTATGTTTAATTTTATTTACAGCAATCTGTATTCTTTTCGTGGTGTTTATTTAAAAAAATATAAGTATAAAAATAAAACTTAAGTGTAATCTGAAATAATCATATCAGATTATACTTAAGTTTTGCTTTGCGATCCGTAATTTAATAATATGCATATTTATAAAATCTAGACAACATGAAAAATGCTTTGAAACGTAACTGATTCTAAAAACGCTAAAATGGTAAAACCGTTTGTCGGTTCATTCTATGTTCAGGGTTTGTAGCCCACCGCTATGGAGATGCTTGCTATTACAATTTTAGATAACAATGATTACCAGTTAGCCAGTACCTTGTTACTGCAGTAATCCCAGGCCTCTTGGTATAGTTGAACCAGTCTGATTTGGCGAACTTATCCGGATAGATTTAAAAATAAATAATAACCCGTCGTTTAAGGAACAAATATATTTTTTATTGTTTCTTGAACAATGACGTAAAACCCTATATTAAATAATTAATACGAATGAAACGTCTATTTTCTAGAAGTTTTAGTATAATACGAGTATGCATTAAAAACGCGATTGTTTTTTATTTTTACATTGATTTGAAATAAAATATTTGAAATCATCTTATAAAGACATACTGTTTGGCGATTAGGTTCAGTTTGAGAATGCCCTCGCAAAGCGAAACAAATTTATCACTCTTATTTATATATATTTTTTCATCAATATAAAACAAAAAAAAAAAAACTAACGCAGTTTTAATAACATACATACTCATATTAAAATGAATATAGATTGAAAAAAATCTACTTTTATTTAAAAAATACGATCATATAATTAATGGGTTCATTGTTTTATTTTTTTAAATCTTTATTTATTCTATGTTTGAATTACATTTTCTAGCTAGAAAACTAGAATTAAAAGCTGGTTTCGTGGGGATGGCCCTAAAATTACTTTATCCCTTCTTAATTCTTGTTCTATTTATCTTGATAACATATACATTTTTTATCTTCTTCTCTTGATTAATTATTTTCATGTGTCTTAACAATCTTAATGAACAATTCATTATTTTGTTAAAGACATTTGCACTTTTATTTTCACTTGACACTATCAAATTTAGATTGAATAACTCAACATGAAAACAGTATTTTCAATGTATTTGAATAATATTTTTTTAAATATATACGCCACAGCTCCCATGCTTGACTATCTAAACTGCTTCCATTGGAGGGTTCAGCGCTCACAAGGGGTGGTACCACCCCCGTTGGGAACCTATGATATGAGAGACATAAATTAAAAATTTCGATTTTAGCCAATTTGGTTTGGTCAGAGGTCAAAGTGCTGTCTGTCTGCCTTGGTTGCGAACACGGGTATTATTTGCTTATCGATTAAATCGCCGAATACTCTTCCGTTCCTACACAATGCAGCTACTCCCGTCTCCACTGGAGTGTGTGACTGCAAAAGAGAAAGGAAATCTGATTATAATAAAATTTGTTCTTTGGTTTCTGTTAACACTTATTTATCGGCTCTAAACCCTTTCATTTTAAGTATCAGGAAATAAACAAAGAGTCAATAAACACAGTCAATAATATACAATAGAAATGAGAAAAGATACTTTTCAAAGTATCTTTCGGGAGATGCCTATTGGTGGCGATGAGGTTCGCAACCCATCACACCGCGTCTCCCGCGGAGCGAAAAGAGAAGGATGGAGTGCCGCATCATTAAAAGTGTGACAGTCCATTCTTTCTGCCTACCCTTTCGGGGGGACGGCGTGATGGTTAGTTACTTAGTTAGTTACTTTTCAAAGTATATACAGGTATATCATAAGACATGCCCATTAAGAGTAATATGAGAATCTATAAAGCATGCGTAAGAACAATAAGAACATATGGCGTTGAAGCAAGGGCAGACACAGTCAGGATCAAAAAAGTTTTGAAGACTTCCGAGATGAAGACACCGAGGATCATAGCAGTCAAGACACTGAGAGATCGCGCGAGGAACACCAGAATAAGAGGTGTGAGGCTGATTATGTTATAATATGTAGTAGACAGCGAATCGCAACCCATCACACCGCGTCTCCCGCGGGGCGAAAAGAGAAGGATGGAGTGCAGCATGTGTTAAAATGTGAGTCCATTCTTTCTGCCTACCCTTTCGGGGTGACGGCGTGATGGTTAGTTAGTTAGTTAGTTAGTAGACAGCGAAGGATGGACTGGTACGGTCATGTCCAAAACTATGCACACCAGCAGACTCCCCTATGCACTACACAATCAGCCTCACGGGACTCGTCCTCGTGGAAAACTTCCCAAAATATGAAAGAAAACTTGGAAATCCAGCGACCCTCTGGAGAACAGACCGCATAGGTCTACAACAAGGAAGAAGATATAATGAATCATATTTTCCTTTCTTTTAAAATACGAAACTCCTGTGTGCAGGCAACTATGATTACATTGGATGCTGAATTTATAAACGACATTAATGATTGCTAAGATTTTTTTTTTTCATTTGCAAGTATAAATTTATGTTTATTTCGCTTTAAAATTGAACAATGATGGATTTTAAAATTATCTTCTTTTTCTTGTTATTCTTGTAAAATGTTAGCTGGTTTCGCAGGGATGACCCTAATAAGGCCTTATCTCTCCTATTCTCTTGCCATTATGGTGAAAGGTTTGGCCGACTTTGTGTCGTTTCTTTGAGCGCCTGGTATCATACAACATCTGTTGACTCTATAAGTAGATTGAATAAATAAAAAACGTACCTAAAATTATTTTTAAAATGCTAATGTCCTAGTTGGCAACTAGTATTAATAACCAGATTCGATTAATTATCTTGTTCCAGAACTCTCTTCATTTTCCTAAGGGCTATTATGAATTTAGAGGGTTTTTAACATTTTAAATTTGTTCTTTTCTAGGAGGAACTTAATGCTGCAGCCCCTGGAGAGAGAAGAGGACGCTTCCTTCTTCACGTGGAGAGACCAGAACAGAACTCACGTGTCCGTGGTGCTAGCGCACTCTCTGGAAGATTTGGTGGACTCGGCTACCCCACAGAATGTCCTTAAGTTCAGGATAGGCTGCGACTTTGCTGACGGGGACGATATGGTTTGTGTCCTCACTAAATTATTTTTTTTTCTTCTGATCATAGATGGCAGTAAAGCATCGATAAATTTAAGTTAAAAAAAATTCTTTCCCACGCAAAATCTATTTAACTTTTATAATAATAATAACAATTTTTAATTGATTTCCTATTTAACATGTTTTCATGATGTATTTATTTTTTTATAATTTGTAATTTTTATCCAATCATTTTAATTATAAATAAATACACGGACTAATAATAAATTAACTGCACATTATATCATATTTTTTGCTATTATAAAGTGGATAAATAGTCCATTGTTTTGGCCGAAACACTATGATACTTTAGCAATAAAAACTGTTAAATTAAATAAACTTGTTTTATGTATCACAATTGTATTTTTATTTTTCGCGACAGCTGTTTCGTCAACCTATGTTCAGGTATACATCATCAGGTGTTACCCTGATGATGTCAAAAAAATACAATTGTGATACATAAAAAAAGTTTTTTTTTAATTTAACAGTTTGTAAAGTGAATAAACTTGATTTATTTAATGTTAAATTGACAGATTTATCTCAAGATTTTTAGGCAAAAGTAAATAAGAAATCAAATTAGATAAAACGTTTTGAAATTTTTTTTTTTTAAATGAAACAAGATACCCGTCTGAAAGGGACAACATGACAATACAATATACCACTGTTGTGTTGTCTATTTTCCTCATAAATTCTCTGTTTTCACTTTAAAAATACAATGTTTTTGTAGAAAATAATGTTGAACACGGCGGATTTGATTTTCGAAATGTCACGTTATTCTTGCAAAGAGGCGATATATTTTATGTGAAAACCAAATCACAATTTTATAACGATATTTGATTGTTTATATATTGTATTGTCTTTATTTAAAAAAAAAACACTATCGATTTCCCGAAAAAGTCGTTTTCAGAACACCTTGTATACTTGTATACTAATCATGCTTTCAAGTATCAACCCACAACGATTTACATGTGTATATTAATCATTATTACTACATACTTAGTGCATACCGTAATCCAATACAGAACTAAATCATAGATGATGGATTACTTCCTTTGCCTTGATGATCGTGATATTAATGATAAGATGTAGTCAGTTCCCACACACTCCAGATGGAAATACTGATAATCATTATATTCACTTCGTTATTATAATTATTAGTTTTCTTTTAAATTATAAAACTTGTCCTCCACATTATTTAAAACATAATTTTCAAAGATGACATTAAAATAAAATATGACACTAAGACATTTACAAGAACTAACTAACTAACCATCACTTCATTTCCCCAGAGGGGTTGGCAGAGAGGATGGATCGCCACAATGCTCTGCCCTGGCATACCTCTCGGGCTTCCTCTACATTCATACAACGCACCATGCACGCACGTCGATTATTCCGACTTCGAATGTGACCGCCTTTTAGTAATTGATAAATTTGGTCATGCCATGTTTTCCTCGGTCGTCCTCGGCTTCTTTTTCCACTCACGCTGCTTGTGTACAACTTTTTAACCATTCTACTCTCATCCATTCGTTCCATATGTCCAAACCATCTCAGGGATCCTTTTTAAATTTCATCTGCCTTACAATTCTTTCTTATTTCATCGTTCGGTATTCGTTCATACAACGTTTTCCCGCACATTCTTCTTAGTGATCTCATTTCTACGGCGTTTATCCTGCTTTCATCCTTCTTTTGCCAGCTCCAAGCTTCACTTCCATACATGAGGGTTGGCACTAGAACTCCATTGTTTACCTACTACCATCTTTGCTTCTGCGGATATATTTCTATTTGCAGTAATGACTTTGAGTGCGCCATTTATTTTATTCCCAGAACCAACCCTTTTTTCGATGTCTTTCTCCATTTTTCCGTCTCTTGTAAGTAAAGCATGTTAAAATTTACAAGATTTAATAAAAAAAATATCTTACTGGGTAAACAATGGTTCCAACAGCAGTGACATTATATTATCGTCCATACTTTGACAGGTTAAGGAGAAGATATTGTAAAACAACGGACATAAACGGACGGACGTAATGAGCAATTATCGTTTTAAAATAACAATGAACTAATAGTAAAGTCAGTGGTTTGTAACCTTGTTGAAGTCGTGAAACCCTTTAGATTGTATAAAAAAATTGCGGAGCACCAAAACCAAAGACATGCGCGATCAATTCAGCGATTGTAGTGGACTGCCTTTTATACCAGAGTCATCAAATAAAGTCCTAGCATAGAATTAATACAAATATAAATCTGCTGTTCATTTGTGCATGGAAGCCAAACTACACAAGTACTCGTAACATTATATTGATTGTCATTGAAAATGGCAGCTGAAAATATAATGCTTTCCTTAGTAATCAGAGACATCAATCTATTTACGAGTATGTTTAGAAGTTGTGTTCAAATTTCAATCAGTCATTTTGACAGATTGCTTTCTTTATATCAATGAAACAGATAATTTAAAAGTAATATTTTAAACACATATTCTTGTGTTAATCCTCACCCATTCGCTTGTATTTTTTTTGGTTGAGATACACAGCTTTATTCTTTTAGAACTTTATTAGGTGGCTTATGTTTAGTTTTAGAAAATTAAAAAAAATATCATTTCATATTTTTTTAGACATCATTTTTCAAGATAGATTTTTCAGGGATCCCAATGTGCTCAGAGTCCTATACAACGCATTGGTTCGGAGCAGACTCGAAAGTGGTTCTGTGATATGGAGTCCTCACGAGGCGAGATATTCCATTATGCTGGAGAGGGTTCAGAAAAAATTTCTGAGGTATCTCTACATGAGGGAGTATGGTAGCTATCCTTGGCTCTATCCCACGGCATTTCTTTTGGGAATGCTCGGAACCAATTCTCTACAGCTTCGAAGAGATGGACATCTAATTACCCATTTCTTTAGATTAATTAGGGGATACTTCGAGAACTCGGCCGTACTGGAGGGTGTTCGGCTTTTTGTCCCCGATAGATATCTCCGACAGCGACAGCACAGATTGTTTTACCTACCGGCTGCCAGAACCAATCTGCCTCTGGTGACACCGGTGGGAAGAGCAATTAGTCTGCTGAACGCGGTCTCCTCGGAGATCGACGTCTTTCATGTTAGTGAAAGTACGTTCAGAAGGCAAATACTCTTAATTCTGGAGAGTATCCTGTCTTCCTAATGTTGAACCATCTCTTATGCGTTTCTGGTAGTATACTATATATAATATATTATTTTACCTGTTCTCAATAGATGCCTTAAAAATAAAATTTGTAATGTCTTTTGATGAAATAAACTGATTTGATTAATTGATTGATTGATAATAATATTATATAAGGGTTGTTCTGGACATAACATGAAATTTTATTTTTCAATTGACTATTTTCTTATCCAATAATATGTTAAATCTGTGACACTAATTGTAAACATATAGTCCTGGATTCAAGTGAATTAGGATTTAACAAAAAGTATACTCAGTATAATGACATTTCATGCATTTCTCTTTTGTTTATTCTCCTTACATTATGCTGCATTTTACTTGACTATCTACATTTTCAACAAAATATATTTTTTCAAATGTTTGTTTTTTCTAAATTACAATTTTATATTATCATTTTATTATATTAATTATTATTGTTTAATATTATTTATAAGTTCTCACTGATAAAGAAATAATTATTAGTACTTACGAGTTAGCCCAGGTTGATTTTCAAAATTTAAATGTATTCTATTGATTTTTAAAAAATGTATAATATATTTTTAAATTTGTCTTTCCTAGTTTATTTTTTGTTTAGTCACCCGAAGGTGGAGGGAGGTATCCTCCGAAACATGTGTTTTAAAAAAAATATATTTTGTGGATTATATTCAATTTCCAAAGTGTATTAAATAATTTTATGATATCTATTTATTTTCAAATTATTCATTATTTTTATCATTTTTCTTGTTTTAATAATTGAATTGAGTTTTAATGTTTTTATAATATTTTTTTTTATTGTTTATTAATCTTTAGATATCCGCATTCCTGTCTGTGACTGTGTACGTGGAAGACGTGAATGATAACTCTCCCGAGTTCCTGAATGCACCCTACCAGCTTACTGTGGACGAGCTGACCCCTGCAGGTAGGTTTCTTATTATGATAAGATCACATAACGTAATTTGGGAGATTAGAATAGTCTCTTAAAGTACATTTGAAGTCTTAGCTAGGCGAAACATGTCATTTTATGGAAGATCAGAAGTTGGTAGCGAGCTGCCGAAACCGGTCGCAGCCATAAACATAAGTGGAATTAAACTAAATGTTTAAAAGGGAGTTTTAAATAATTAATACGAATGAAAACGTCAGTTTTCTAATTTATTTTATTATATTTCATGGGAATGACATGTT
Organism: Lepidostoma basale; assembly: GCA_022606425.2. Classification (NCBI taxonomy): domain Eukaryota; kingdom Metazoa; phylum Arthropoda; class Insecta; order Trichoptera; family Lepidostomatidae; genus Lepidostoma; species Lepidostoma basale. The sequence goes on along the minus strand of JAHDVF020001271.1, from coordinate 27,273 downwards.
TCGCCCTTCGAAGGCATTATCAAACGTTTGATAATGCCTTAAAAGGGCGAAACATGTCATTCCCATAAAATATAATGAAACTTCTAGAAAACTGACGTTTTCATTCGTATTAATTATTTAATATGGAGTTTTACATCATTGTTCAAGAAACAATAAATAGGAATTTTTAATTATTTTTTATTTTATTTTTATTATTAATAATGAACTTTGACCATGAAATTTTAAATATAAACATTGATATTTGTCTAGAAAATAAACGTTTTCTTTCTAATTTTATAGTTGATGATGCCTTATCAAGACAAAACATATCATATCCATAAAATTTAATAAAACTTCAAGAAAACAAACGTTTTTATTCGTATTTATTAAGTAAAACTAACTAACTAACTAACCATCACGCCGTCTCCTCGAAGGGGTAGGCAGCAAGAATGGACTGCCACACATTTCTTTCCTGACATATTTCTCTCGCTTCCTCAACATTCATACATCGTGTCATGCACGTGCGTCGATTTCTCTGACTCCTCACATGGCCGACATTCAATATTTGATTTTTTAGATCGTGCCAAGTTTTCCTCGGTCTTCCTCTATTCCTGGTTCCATTTACATCATTAACATATAATTTTTTTACCATTCTTTCTTCATTCATTCTTTCCATATGTCCAAACCATCTTAATGATCCTTTCATTATTTTGTTCATGACACCACCATTCGCACCGCATTCACTTCTTATATTTTCATTCGACACTCTATCATGCACAGAGTATCCACAAATTCGTCTAAGAGATCTCATTTTTACTGCATTTATTCTACTTTCATCCTTCTTTTGTCAGTTCCATGCTTCGCTTCCATACATAAGGGTCGGTAGAAGAACACCATTGTTCACTGCCATTCTAGCTTTTTTGGATAGGTTTTTGTTTGCGATGACAACTTTAAGTGCATTCCCTTTGTTGACTGCCCCAAACCTTCTTTTAATATCCCTCTCCACTCTCCCATCACTTGTAAACATACTACCTAAATACACAAACTCAACTTCTTGCTCCAAATTTTCACATTAACATTCATCATCAGATCATTTCGCATGCATACCTCATACATACGATTCACCAGGACTTGTAGTTCATGCTCTTTGTCTGCAAGTAGGACAGCGTCATTCGCATACAAGAGACAGCTTACTGACACTCCGCTCATTTTGGCACCTACATCCAACCCTTTCAGCTCTTTCATACAATTGTCCATATACAGATTAAATAACCACGGGGGCATTACGCAACCCTGTTTGACACCTATATTGATATCAAACTAGGCTCTAAAATCTCCATTTACTCTGACACTATTATTATGTAACTTTATCATATTTAGTTAAAACACAACTATTTCTTTTAGGATTGACCATCTTCCGCGGCATAACTGCGCTGGACCGCGACAAGCCGGACACGCCCAACTCTGACGTGCAGTACGCGCTGTTAGGCGGGGGCGGGCGCTTCGCCCTCGAGGGCTCCCGCCGCCCAGGGCTGCTCCTGGCCCGCCCATTAGACTATGACACGGGAGACAGAAACTTCACGCTTTTCATCACGGCTACTGTAAGTCATTTTAATTAATATCAACAACAACGTAATATTAATGTTATTTTTCTTGTCCTGTAACACTTCCGTGGTGCATAGGGCTTCGATGATTCTTCTTCACCCGATTCTATCGCACGCCTGATACTTTACACCATTTCAAGTGAGTCCTGCCGCCTTAACCTCGTCCTGCAGGGTTATTCATCAGGCTTGAGGTCTGTCTCGCTTCCTCTTTCCACACATAGCGGACCTGTCTAGTGCACTCGGAACGATGCAGGCTGGGTTTCGTCCAGTGTGTGATAAATCCATAGCCATTTGAGCCTAATAACTTGTTCTGTGATTAGCCTTACACCTGCTATGGCTCAGAGAACGATATTTGAAATTGTTTGGGACCAAAAGATTTTAAATTGTTACAAACACCTGGAGTTTTCCAATGACGTCCGTGGTAAATTTCCTTGTCTCGCGTCAGTAGCAACGTAATAAAAAATAATATTTATTAAAATGAACATGTGCTATGAAACAGTGACCTACCTATCGAATGAGAAGTGTTCGAATAGCTACTAATTTGTACATACTTGCACAAAGTGACCAAAATGGTACCTTTTTCAAAATTATCCCAATGACGAAGAAATATTATGAAAATATTTAGTGAGTTAATGGCAAGGATATCTTTACAGTTTGGGTTGGTTGCAACATTTCATACTGCGATTTAAAAATAGGTACCATTTTGTGCCTTACTGTTTATATAAACCTTGATAATGAAGACAGTGTTTTAATTCATTAATTTTTGTGATATACTCGTATTTGTATCGCCTGATTAACGCTTTATAGAACGCGTCTCTCACGGGGGTGAAAAGAGAAGAATGGAGTGCCGCATCGGTTAAAATGGGGCAGTCTATTCTTTCTACCCACCCCTTCAGAGAGACGGCGTGATGGTTAGTTAGTTAGTCAGCTAGAACTAGAGAGGAAAATTTGTTATTCATTTGAAAGTAAAATAAAACATTTTTATCGCTAAGCTATTTTTTTAATTGTTTTGATACGAAGTTTTACACAATATATTTATATACAACTAGCGTACCCGACAGACGTTGTCTTTCCCGAACGTTGGCATGCCTGCTGTTAGCTAGTTCAGCAAACGTTTTTTCGATATTCTCATTTTCGATAAATAATATACTTAATGACATTTGAAGGGGTCTGGAACCTGGTTCCTTAAACTTGCATTGACAGAATGTCAATTATTCATGAACTCCCCAAAAGAATTTAACGGCCACCTACTAAGTCCAATTGAATCTAAATCATCCAGGGACCTATTCAAACATACCCAAAAAATTTCATCAAAATCGGTTCAGCCGTTTAGGAGGAGTTTAACTACATACGCCCGTACAGAAGAATTATATTATATGTATATGAAAAGATTATACTCTGTTGTAAATTTGTTCTTTATAGACGTGTATTGGAAAATTATTCTCGCCCCCTTTTCCAGGATCGAGGATCCCCTCCTCGCAGCACCAACACAACTGTCACCGTGATGGTGAGGGATAATGATGACCTTGGGCCTCGCTTCACAAGGGACGTGTATAGGGCCAACATCACGGAGTCCTACCCACTCACTGTAATATGATATATTAATCTTTTGCACATTTTTCGTGTTTCATTTAAAACTATTAAAGATTTTTTGGAATATAATTATAAAGACTTGTTTCGGAGGTGACCTCCTCCATCTCTATGGATGAGGTCACCTCCGAAACATGAATTTCACACTGTTAACGACTTACAATTCAATAAAGTAAAATTTCAAAATACAAATATGTACCAACGTATAAAATAGGAGTGATACTCCAGGCGACTTCTAAAAACAGTGCGCTAGGAGGCGGTAGCCTCTTCGCATTGTGTTAATAAAGTAGTTTGCTAAATGCTAAACAATCATTCTTCATAGATGGCGTTAGTGGGTGGATTGTATAGATTAATCTTAAAAAATTAATTAGTACAATCAAATCTACATAGATGGCTAACTGGAACTGACACGTGAAGATAGGTATGGATTTGGAGTATATATACAACTTCCAAAAATGTATCATGCATGATCATAATAACAATGGTGGAATGGGGAATGTTGTAATTACATAAAGCGTGCGCTTAACCCAACCAATGACAGGTCATAAGTCCTGTAAACACCTTGATCATCCATATTCAGTTTCCAGTTTGTTTCTTCGTCTCTATTGAGATACAATTAAAAATTTACAAAAATGTATTAACAAATTGATCGCTTTTGGAAATATGTAGTAAATAAAGCTTTAATTTTACTCATATAATATTGTCAATTACAATAATATGTTGAAATAGTATTCCAATCAACACAATCATCATGCGTGTGAATTGTCTGCAGGGCTCACGAGTCCCGCGAGAGTTGGAGTTCACTCCTCCCGTGGCTGCTGAAGACCAGGATCGAGGATTGGATGCACTACTCCGGTACGACATCGTGTCGGGAAACGAGCGCCATCTCTTCACACTGGATCCCAATAACGGGAGTCTCTTCCTGACGAGAGAAATCGATTTAGACGCAGAGGTCAATTTGCACGGTGAGATTTTTGATACTAGTAATTAAAATGAAAAACGTGTTTGGAAAAAGTATCTATAATCTTAAATCATAATTGTTATTTTTTATAAAATATATTACAAACATAATTACAGTTTAATATATATCTATTTGTGAAATGTATACTTACATCTGTATACGAATCCTGGATTTTCACCTGTGGGTGGTTAATTTAAATTTTTAATTGTATCTCAATAGAGACGAAGAAACGTTAGTGGATGGATTGTATAGATTAATCTTAAAAAATTAATTAGTTCAATCAAATCTACATAGATGGCTAACTGGAACTGCCACGTGAAGATAAGTATGAATTTGGAGTATATATACAACTTCAAAAAATGTATCATACATGATCATAATAACAATGGTGGAATGGGGAATGTTGTAATTACATAAAGCGTGCGCTTAACCCAACCAATGACAGGTCATAAGTCCTGTAAACACCTTGATCATCCATATTCAGTTTCCAGTTTGTTTCTTCGTCTCTATTGAGATACAATTAAAAATTTAATATATATCTGTTTGAGAATAGAAAAAAAAAAACAGGAATCCAAGAGAAATGATTTCATAAAAAATATGCTCTCTACTAAAGATAAAACAGCATGAAACATTTTCGATTATCTTTATTAAACCAAGAGTATCTTATTTGCCTTCATGATCATGTTGGAAATACTGATATCTCTTTCCATCGACATCACCAGAGGTAGGTTGGTTTGTGGTGCGACCGGCAGATAAAACAGCATACTCTGGCGCCATTGCTAACAGAAAACCTACACGTTTCAGTCCTGCTGAGTTCTCCAAATTTCCTCCAAATAATCTAAAGAAATTGAATATGAGATACCCTTCTCTTTAAAGCTGCAGAGGGTTAGCCTCTAACATCCCCAATTGGTATACTTTGGGATACCCACGGATAGCTACCATATTTTCTTAGATAGCGTTATCTTAGATTTTTTTTCCTCTTCAGTATTTTGTAGGGAATTTATAACATCGTGTGTACTCCATATTATCGAACCAATTTCGAGTCTGCTCCAAAACAATGGATTATATAAAACTGTAGAGTACGTTAGAATCTTTTCGGTCTGAATGATGAAGTCCAACATTTGCCAACTAATTGTCTTAATAAAATCGTAAATGGTTAGCCTCATAGGTTCTCTCCCTCATAGCTTCTCTCATAGGTGATCCCAAGATGTCTCATTGTGGATACTGTTTCGATTATATATATATGGTGTTAGTTGAGAATTTACTTTAGATTTCATTAACGTAAAACAATGCACAAAGTTCATAAGTTCTCACTACCACCCTCAGACTTTGAGACAATTGATACAAAAGCAAAAAGGAAATTTGTTATATTATAATACGCATTCAAGATAAAAGTTTATATTTATTTTCGTATCATTTATTATCTCTTACATTAACAAAAAACGTAATTGATGGTTGTGGTTTTAATTTGATGTCGGGTCGGCGCCATCATGTTGGATGTCCTGCGTAGCCCGTACTGAATTAGGGGTGGTATTATTTTTTTCACGATGTCTTCTTCTTCTTCTTCCTTGTTGTAGACCAATGTGGTCTGTTCTCCAGAGTGTTGTTCCTCCTGTGAGGTAGATTCCCAGCTGTCCTTCATCTTTTAGGAGGTCTTTCACGAAGACGAGTCTCATGAGGCTGATTATGCAATGCAATATAGGGGAGTCTAGTGGTGTCCATTCTTTGAACATGACCGTACCAGTCCCTTTTTCGCTGTCTGCTCCATCTTATAATATCCTCAACCTCACACATCTCTCTTATTCTGGTGTTTCTCACGCAATCTCTCAGTGTCTTGCCTGCTATCGTCCTCAGTGTCTTCATTTCGGAAGTCCTCAAAATGGTGCGCATGTCAATATAGTATTATTTAAAAAAAATCGCCCTGTTACATATATAAATAAAACAATGTAAAAACGAAAAAGCAATCGCTCTTTCATTATACAATAAATAACGTTATAATATGGATTAGATTAAATCTGATTAACCTTGTATTAAATAAGATTAAAATCTGTATTGTCGCTATAAATTAAAGCATTTCGATAACGTGATAAGAAAGGTAAGTTTCATAGAGTAGAAACAAACTATTTCAATGTGTTCAAAGCCTTAGATTAATCGCTACGAGAACTGTGACAGCTGCCGAAACGGCTGTTTTCAAAGGAGGAATCAAATTGTGAGTGTTTTATTGTTTTGCAATTCGTGCGACGAGCGAAGTTACGCAACGGTGATGAATGGCGTTCTCCGTGTTCCAGCGAACACCTTCACGCTCCAGATACAGGCGGCGCAGGTGGACAACCCGCTGAAGGTGGCTGTTGCCAGGCTGGAGGTGGAGGTACTGGACCTCAACGACAATCTTCCAGAGTTCGAAGTTGACTTTTACAACATCAGCATTGTCGAGAATCTACCCAACGGTGAGTGAGATCAGCTTTGGAATTTTATACTTTTATTTATTTTAAGTTTTATGAGCAATCCTGTAAAATAACAAATTCAATCAAATTTATAACCTTCATTGTGCGTTTGGTTTCATTTGCAATAAAAAATAGTCTTCCTTAACTGAAGTTTATTGTAACACCTGGTTATGCTAACATTGGTTAGCGAAACAGCTGTCGCGACAATTTCATAGAAAGTAAATCAATTGTGATATTATATCACAGTATTCCGATTAAACAGTCAATAAGTTAGTTTAAATTCAACGGCATTTGCAAGTGTTAATTGGAGTTAGTTTAAATCAACAGCATTTGTAAGTCTTAATTGGAGTTAGCTTAAATTCAACGCCATTTTTAAGCTCTTATTGGAGTTAGTTTAAATTCAACGCCATTTTAAATTCTTATTGGAATTAGTATAAATTCAACAGCATTTGTAAGTCTTAATTGGAGTTAGTTTAAATTCATAGATAATACTAGCGAAACGTGAGTTAATTAAAATTATTAAATTATATAATATATACACAAAAATGATGGTTTGATAGAAGTTTTATTACTTTCATATTTATGACATGAATCACTTTTCATTCTTATAACTGCATATGTATCTATAATATATTAATATTTATACATTCATTTAAGAAATAGTATTTCCAAAGCATTAATGCTACTAAATCAACTAACTCACTAATATTCCCTCCGTTTCTTTAGAGAGGTAAGTAAAGCGCATGGACCGCCACACTGTTCTATCCTGACCACTTTTAAAGCATTTATTCTACAATACTTAATTAACTAACTAACAAACCATCCTGCTGTTTCTCTGGAGTGGTAATCAGACACACTGTTCTATCCTGACATAACTGTCACGCTTCCTTTACATTTATACACCGCGACACACACGCTCGTCGATTTTTCGACTTCGAATATCTAACTCGACCGCTTTTTAGTAATCAAAAATCTAAAGTCATCGTATCAAGCGATTCTCTTTTAACCCAAACCACTCCAATATCGAGTGTGGTTCGACATAGAATTTCTTACATCAACTTTTTATGTCAAGACAGACAAACAAACAAACCATCACGCCGTTTCTCCGCAGGGGTAGACCGCCACACTACTCTATCCTGGCAAACCTCTCTAGCCTCCTCCACATTCATACAACGAGTCATACCCACACGTCGATTCCTCCGACTTCTAACATGACCAACCTTTAAAATTTGATTAATTTGGTCATGACATGTTGTGACACATAAAAAATAAAAATTATGGAGAACAAATGGTTAAAGTCACCTAACGTACATTCACCCCCATTGAACGGCTGACTTCATTTTCAGTAAAAAAAGTTAGTCTCGAACTTCGGCTAACTACATTTTCAGCTGAGACATATGGGCCCAGTTTATCATAATATTAGGAACAATTTAATTGAAGGGAACCAAAGTAAAAAGTTTTATAAGATACATTCAAATATGAGCTGCAAATGTAGTCTGCCGCAGGTCGAAACCATTTTTTTGGACTGCCAATGTGGCTACCCGCTATATTTGGATAAAATAGATCTTTTAAAATAGATAAAATGGCGTTCTATCGATCCTTACGTATGGAAGCGAAGCATGGAACTGGCAAAAGAAGGATGAAAGTAGAATAAATGGAGTAGAAAAGAGATCTCTTAGACGAATGTGTGTATATTCTGTGTATGATAGAGTGTCGAATGAAAATATAAGAAGTCAATGCGGTGCGAATGATGGTGTTATGAACAAAATAATGAAAGGATCATTTAGATGGTTTGGACATATAGAAATAACGAATGAAGAAAAATGGTGAAAAAATTATATATTAACGATGTAAATGGAACCAGAAATAGAGGAAGACCGAAGAAAACGTGGCACGATCAAATAAATCAAAAATTGAATGTCGGCCATGTGAAGAGTCGGAGAAATCGACGCGCGTGAATGACACAATGTATGAATTAATTTTTTATAAACGGAATAAATTCCAATACATTCTTTTATTACAGACAGTTTACTTAAATCTATGAACGTTTAATGAGCAACTGTAAAAATTAAGCCTAAGACGAGTTATGTCTGTGATCAGTCTTAATAATACAGGTAAGTATTTTAATAGGTTTTTAATGAAAAAAGGACACTATTATAAATGAGAATACAGGTATGTTGAATAATAAAGAAAGGACAGGTCATAAGTCCTGTAAACACCTTGATCATCCATATTCAGTTTCCAGTTTGCGTCTTCGTCTCTATTGAGATACAATTAAATTTGAATTAACCACCCTTTGGTTAAAATCCAAGATTTCGTATACAAGTATAAGTTTATAAAAATATAAAGAAAGGACATAGTTAAAATTAAGAATACAGGTATAAGATTATTAACGGGAGAAGTACAATTATAAAATTAAGACTACAGATATATAGATTATTCAAGAACTACAAAAAGATAACAAAGAACTTATTCAAATTGACATAGAAACAGAAGGTTCGAAAAATCACGTAAATTAATACTAATACATAATGTACTTTAGATTAACAATGTGAACATGGCTAACAATTTATCGAACTTGAACTGGTTTAATAAAAAATTAAGGGTTTGGTAGAGGTCGATACTTTATAAGTGTAGATATAAAGTAATTTAGATTTATTCCAAAAAAATCTAAGTCATGACAATGAAATATGAATGTTGAGGAATCGAGAGAAATATGTCAGGAAAGAAAAGTGTGGCAACCCATTCTTTCTGCCTAAATTTTCGGGGAGACGGCGTGATGGTTAGTTAGTTAGTAAGTTAGTTAATAGATCTTTCAAATATTTGTGCATTCCGGATGAAATTGCTGGAAATGTATTGTTCGGTATTAAGTATTGAGACTAACTACGTTTTCACATTTTTTTTTAATGAAACACTTCTTTATCCGGAACGAGTATTTGAAGCTTTTAGCATACTTTCTTTGTTAAACGTGTTTTTTTATCGTTTGTAATTAATTGAAATAAGGCATATACCGAATCAATAAATTATAAAAAAAAAAATACTCGATAACTGACGAGTTGCACGAAGAACGTAATAAATATATTAATATATTTTACATACTTACACAAAATTATAATTATTTATGATACATAGCACAAGTTTTCGGATTGAAATTAATTATAATACGCATTCGCTATGCACATGTTATTAATAAATAGAAACTATTTCTTAGAAAATAACGGTATTAGTTGGATGTTTCATGATAATTATTTATTACAATTTTTTTTTTTTAAATATTCGCTTCTAAGGAGTTTTTATTTTTTTGGGCGACGTGTTTCTCTTTGCTGGAGCATATTCAGATATGATTTTATTAAATCATTTTATGAATATTTATCAAGGAAATTTACATTAAATGATTTATCATAAGAATCTAAGAAATGTTATAAAGAATAAACGTTGCGTTTTAACGTATGTACGATTTTCTCTATATTTATCAACGAATTGAATGAAAGAGCAAATGGCCATTCATAATGGAGTTCTAGGCCCAACTCTTATGCACGGAAGCGAAGCATAGAACTGGCAGAAGAAGGATGAGAGAAATGAGGTCCCTAAGACGTATGTGTGGTAGAACGATGTACGATAGAATTTCAAATGCTGATTTAAGAAAGGAATGTAGAGCGGAAAAAGGTATTATGAACAAAATTATGAAAGGATCGCTGCGTTGGTTTGGACATATGAAGCGCATGAATAAAAAAGTATACGCTAACGATGTAAATGAAGTACGGGTCGTGGTAGACCGAGGAAAACATGGAATGACCAAATTAATCAAATTTTAAAGGTTGGTCATGTCAGAAGTCGAAAAAATCGCGCAACACTCGTTGTAGGAAGCTACAATAGAAAAGAGTGTCAGAATAGAGTAGTGTGGCGGTCTATTTTCTCTGTCTACCCCTACGGAAAAACGGCGTGATGTATTTTGTTTTTTAAACAATGAATTCGATTAATGACATTTTTATCATTAAATTTTTAGTTTTAAATATATAAACTTTCTTCTTCTTCGTCTTGTCCTGTCACATCTTCGTGGTTTATAGAGTCTCAAGGAGTCTCCTCCATCCGACTATATCGCACGCCTAATGTCTTAAACCATTCCAAGTGAGTCCTGCCGTCTTTACCTCGTTCTGCAGGGTTCTTCTCCAGGTGGCTCTAGGTTGGCCTCGCTCCCTCTTTTCACCCAAAGGAGATCAGTCTAGTTTTCTAGGCTGGGTTTTGTCTCAAGATATGACCAATCTGTAGCCATAAGCGCTTTGCGACTTCTCTGATTGGTCTTTCGCCTACCATGGCCCAAAGAATGGCATATGACGCTGTTTAGGATCAAAATATCTTGATTAGTGAGCGAGACACATATTTTTATAAACACCTGGAGTTTATTGGCAAATTTATGAACAATAACGACGACTTTTGTGACAGAGTGACAAGAGCTCTGACTGTCACACCGAAAGCCCCGGGTTCGATTACCGGCGATGACGGTGTGATTTTCACACTGCCTTTGGTCTAGTGTAGAATTCATGTGATAATAAAATGGCGATAGATAAGCTACCTGTATCACATGTAAAATCAAATTAAATTAAATTAAATCAGATTATTTCATCAATAGACATTACAAAATTATTTTTGAAGGCATCTCTTGAGAACAGGTAAAATAATATATTGTGTATAGTATACTACCAGAAACGCATGAGAGATGGTTCGACATTAGGAAGACAGGATACTCTCCAGAATTATTGAGTATTTGCCTTCTAAATACACTTTCACTAATATGAAAGACGTCGATCTCCGAGGAGACCGCGTTCAGCAGATTAATTGCTCTTCCCACCGGTGTTTTTGTTTTATTGTTTTATTTATTAAGGGTAACATACAGCGATATCAATAACATATGTATAAAAAAACATTTAGAATAATTTAAATAAGGCCAATTACATGCTACCACAAATATAAAATAATAGTTAACAATTAACAAATGATAGTGTGAAACAAGATTGAAGTTAAACTAAGACAAAATAAGGTAAACATAATATTTAAGAGTTAAAACCAGAGGCAGGTTGGTTCTGGCGGCCGGTAGGTAAAACAATCTATGTTATCGCTGTCGGAGATATCCATCAGGGACAAAAAGCCGTCATAAGAATCAGTATACATAATATCTAAACATTTTTTTATTAATAGATTCATGATATTGTGTTGCCTGGGATGCTGGTTATTTTGATTGCATAGAAAGCTTCTTGCGAAGTATTAAAAAAAAAACGTGAGAATGACTAGACTTCACGTGAATACGCTCTTTGATGTATTTCTATAGTAATACGGAACGGCGTGCATGCTGGATTTAGCAAACCTTGTTTAACCGGTCAAGCGATATTTTTTTCTGTTAAAGCAAGAATCAGATTATAATTTAGTTGCAATAAATTATTATTTAAAAAAAATCAAGAAAAAAAAAACTTATTATAAGATGAGGGGTTACGATTGGGTATGGATCCAATTTTTGATCACTACGATCTGGATACTTTTTTTTATCACGACCGCACTTCTTACGGCTCTAAGCGACCCAGATAAAATAATATATTTTGATCATAAGTCATTTTGATATGACAGTTGAAGGTTAGAACACGTGATTTCAAATAAATATTATTTTAACAGCGTTCATTTATTTATTATTTCTTGAACAATGACGTGAAATTTCATAATAACTCATTTAATGCAGGAAGGGTATTAGTTTACCAGTTTTCTTGAATGGTGGTGGCTGAAGAAATTTTTCGACATTGAAAAAAAACAAACAAACAAACCATCACGCCGTTCCATCGCAGGAGTAGGCAGAGAGAATGGACCGCCACACTACTCTATCCTGGCACACCTCTCTAGCTTCCTCCACATTCATACATCGAGTCATACACGCACGTCGATTCTTCCGGCTTATGACATGAACCTTGTCATGAACCATGAATATTTGATTAATTTGATCATGCCATGTTTTCCTCGGTCTACCTCGACTCCTTACTCCATTTACATCGTCTCCTCTTTTTTCTTGTGGTACCCCTGACTACAAGACGACCTTATCCCCATGCTCTTTGGACCCACAATCATTCAGTCACACACAAAATATCTAAACATTTATTCTCAAATTCATCGCACATCTTCTCTTCCATACCTCCTCTTATGTTCCAAGTACCGATGCGGCACTCCACTTTCCTCTGGTCGCCCCCGCGGGAAAAGCGACGTGATAGGTGGCGGACCTCATCGCCGACATTGAATGTTTAAATAAGTGCAGACTTTTTATTAAAAAAATAGCTAATCAAGTGATTTTACTGAAATCTCTTGATGGACGAGTCTGTCGATACCAGCGAGCCTGGCGAAAACGGTCGTTCTCGAAATAAAGACAAAAGTGAAAGTAGTTAAAAACATCGTTTTATTTCATTATAATTAAAAAAATATGTACCTATATAAAAATATATGTGTAAAACTAAGAAAAAACACATTTTTACTTATTCTTTTTCTTCTTTGTCTTCTTCTTCTTCTTCGTCTTCTTATTATTCTTCTTGTTCTTTTTCTTTTTTTTCTTCTTCTTCTTCTGATTGTAGATCTTGCGATCTGCTTATGCAGAATATCAATTTTCTTCCTGTGATGAAGACGACCAGCCTTCTCTCCATCTCTTTGGTGGTCGTCCTTATGGTCGACGGTTCTCTGGAGTCTCGTGCATCACTACCTTAGGAATTCTTGCTGGATCCATTCTCTCTATGTGGTCCCCCCAGAATCGTCTTCTTTGCCAACTCCATCTCACTATGTCTACAATTTGAATAGCAGAAATGAGACCGTTGCGACCTATTTTGGGGAGAACCCTTATAGATAGGATAGCAATGAAGAAATTCGCAAATCCTGCAAAAAAATAAGATATTTTTACTACATTTTGAATGTATACAAATACTTGTAGACGAATACTGGATTTTACCCTTTGCGGCTTATCATTTTTAAGAATTTATTGTATCTCAATAGAGACGAAGATGCAAATTGGAAACAGAATATGGTGATAGAGGCGTTTACAGGACTTATGATCCGTCATTGGTTGGGTTAAGCGCAACATAACATTAACATAAAATACAACATTTCCCATTCCGCCCTTCTGACGACCACCATATCTGAATTTTTTTTGGAAGATGTATATATATGCTACAATGTACACTACAATCTACACTAGCGCCATCTACTATTTTCATTAAATCAAAAAGATGGATTATGCTTTCTCAACCATGATAAATTTACAATGTAATAACTGAAATTTAATGAAATTACTATTTTCAGGTTTTAGCGTTCTTCAAGTAATGGCAACAGACAAGGATCAAGGAGAAAATGGAGAGTTTTTATATCAACTTCAAGATCCTCAAGGAGCTTTTTCCATAGATCCTCGCTCTGGTTGGCTCACCGTCAGAGATCAGGTACAAGACACACTGAATTATTGTTGATCGATCTAATACCGGTAATAATTTTTTATACAGTTGTCATAATTGATGGTAATCGTTTCGTTTTTTAGAGTATATTGGATAGAGAACAACATTCGTCATTGAAAATGAAAGTATTTGCAAAAGAAAAAAAAGAAAGCGTTGTAGGTCGCCTATCGCTACACGCCAGGACACCTAAAAGTAAAAGGCAGCAGAATACTCAACTCTCTCGCGACCGGCTTACAAAGAAAACCGACGAAAGAAATGCCGCGAATACGAATAACAAAACAACTTATGTGTTTCCGGATAGAGCAGGTCTCGGAGACCGTGTTCTTCTAGCTCCGAATACGTCCGAACCCATTTCATTTGTTAACGTGGAAGTAACTCTTCTCGATGCAAACGATAACAATCCAGTATTTTTACCAAGCAATCTTTACGAGTTCAACATCAAATCGAATGCTAAGGTGGGAGATTTGATCGGAAAGGTTAAGGCAGTTGATCCGGATCTCGGAAGGAATGGGATGGTGCTGTATGATCTACAGCGCAGTAGTAATCTCACCGTTACGTCACCCTTCACGCTCGAGCCCCAATCAGGCGCGCTAAGGGTTGCAGAATCACCATTGCCGGAGGGAAGACACGCGCTGTTCTTAGAGGCCGCAGATCAACCTGCCAACCCTAGTGAAAGAAGATTTTCTTTGGCTGTAGTTTCTGTTGACGTCACTTCTCCTGTTAAAGGTAAAAATAGATTTGTTTAAATACGCTTTGTATATCATAAATTAAACTGATTAAAACTTCAAGGATTCAACCTTGAAACAAAAAATCGTTTAAAGATTAACGTTCACCTGAAATACGTACAATGTTTTTTGAAAATATAAATAAGTTAGCAAGTATATTTGTACAGCACAAATACAAACAAATATTTTTTAAGCTATATTTTTAAAATAAAATAATAATACACTTTTAATATTTGTATCTAAACCACTTTATTTGTTAAAACCAACGAAGCTCCGGCGGGAGTGAAACCGGTGGGTTTTAACAAATAAAGTGGTTTGGACACAAATATTAAAAGCATATTATTATTTTATTTAATAATGTCACACCACAAATTAAGTGCTTCATATGAAAGTTAATATCTTTTAAGTTCTTTAATGTTTTTGTTAAAATTACACATCGTTCTTGTATATTAAAATATTAGCAAATATCCTGATATATTTACTTTATTTTTAAATTAGTATACTAATAATATTTTTGGTATAAAAATGTGGGTTAATTTCACTTGCTAAAGAAGTTCTTATTATCTATTGTTTCTTGAACAATTATGTAAAACTCCATATTTAACATTTAAGAAAAATGAATACCTCTGTTTTCTAGAAGTTGTATTATATTGAATGGGAAAGCCATGTGTAGCCTTTCTAAGGCGTTATCAAACGTTAAAACATTTGATAATGCCTTAGTAAGCCGAAACATGTCATTCCCATAATATTTAATTTAACTTCTCGAAAACAGACGTTTTCATTCATATGTAGTAGTTCTTATTGCATAACTATTTGGGAATGTTATAAAATTTCCCTTATTTTATTTTAAGTATAAACTTGCCAGTGAAGGTGATTGTAAGAAAAATATTTTTTAAAACAGGTCACAAAGCGTCAGTTCCTGATTTTGTTGGGGCGCCTTATGAGTTCTGGGTTGGTGCTAACGTAGGGATTGGTACAAGTATCGGACAAATTCGAGTTAATGACGCAATGGATAGGGACACAATTGCGTATGACTTATTACATAGTTATCACGAAGGAGGTACGTACTGTTTATTAAGATTTTATCACCCTTTATTGCAGCGGTTCTCAAAGTGTGTCCCACGGAGCTCTGGGGTTCCGCAAGGGCTCTGTAAGGGCTCCCCCACGATATGCAGCACAATAAATCTACAATCAAAAACTAATTAAAACTAACTAACCATCACGCCGTCTCCCCGAAAGGGTAGGCAGAAAGAATGGACTGTCACACTTTACTGATGCGGCACTTCATCCTTCTCTTTTCGCCCCGCGGGAGACGCGGTGTGATGGGTTACGAACCTCATCGCCACCAATAGGCAAAAACTACAAACAAAATAATTAAGCTTATACGAGTGGGTATGTGGTAACTTGGAACTAGTCACTACAAACTCACATAGCTGCTGAATTATTTTCATTGTGATTATAATTAAACAATTAACATAAAACCAGATTTTATTTATTTATTGTTTCTTGAACTTTGATATAAAATTTTTCTTTTCATTTTTTTTATACACTTTGTTTATACAACACTTACATAATTTTTATTATTACATAGTTTTGGACAACCAGTCCTCCTTCAGTGATACATATTATAAAGATACATATATAAAATATTATAAAATTGTTTACATGATCTGACAGATGTTATAACATCAAACAAAGTGTATAAAAAAAGAAAAAAGAAATAAAGCAATTACAACACAAAGTATGGCGAACATAGAAGAAATTTGACATAAAACTTCATATTAAATAATATACTCGTATACTAATGAAAACGTTTGTTTTCTAGAAGTTTTATTATATTTTATTTTATATATACTGAATGACGTGTTTCGCTTGTCTAAGGCATTATCAATTGTTATTTTTAAACATTTAATAAATATGAGACATGCCATTCAAATAAAATAAAATAGAATGTCTAGAAAACAGACGTATTTATTAGAAATATTTGTGAAATGTATACTTATATCTGTATACGAATCCTGGATTTTCACCTGTGGGTGGTTAATTTAAAATTTTAATTGTATCTCAATAGAGACGAAGAAACAAACTGGAAACTGAATATGGATGATCAAGGTGTTTACAGGACTTATGACCTGTCATTGGTTGGGTTAAGCGCACGCTTTATGTAATTACAACATTCCCCATTCCACCATTGTTATTATGATCATGCATGATACATTTTTGGAAGTTGTATATATACTCCAAATCCATACCTATCTTCACGTGTCAGTTCCAGTTAGCCATCTATGTAGATTTGATTGTACTTATTAATTTTTTAAGATTAATCTATACAATCCACCCACTTACGCCATCTATGAAGAATGATTGTTTAGCATTTAGCAAACTACTTTATTAACACAATGCGAAGAGGCTACCGCCTCCTAGCGCACTGTTTAAGAAGTCGCCTGGAGTATCACTCCTATTTTATACGCCAAAGAATTGACCAGAATATTTACAAATATTTGTGATTTTGTCAATTCAGGGTTCCGTAAAATATATAGTGTTTTAAAAGAGTTTCGTCGACAAAAAAGTTTAAGAACCGCTGCTCTATTGCTTTGAAATAATGAAGTGGTCATAAATGTCTATTTTTTTGTTTAACAGTTCCTTTCGCCGTGGAAGAAAAAAGTGGTACTATCACTGTAGTAGACGCCCCTTCGCGTTATAATCGACCTTTATATGATTTTGAAGCAGTAGCAAACAGAGTGGAACAGACTCCCCTCACACTTGTGACTAACGTCACTATACACGTGGTGGACCCAGAGGACGAACGAGGGATACTTATGAAGTAAATAATATATTTTACTTAGTTTTAAATTACTTTATAACACAATATTTTGAATGTATACAAATACTTGTAGACAAATACTGGATTTAACCCATTGCGGGTTAGTCATTTTTAAGGATTAATTTTATTTCAATAGAGACGAAGATGCAAATTGTTTTTTGGAAACAGAAAATGGCGGTCGAGTCGTTTACAGGACTTATGACCTGTCATTGGTTGGGTTAAGCGATCGCTTTATGTAACACAACATTCCCCATTTCGCGCTTCTTACGACCACCACGTCTGACAAATTTTTGAAAGATGTATATATGCTAATCTCCCTTCACACCTCAGATGCATAAATGATCCGACAGATTTCAGATTTCAGATCTAAATTGAAAACCCATCTTTTTCATATTTCATTCCCAATTTAAACATTTATACTTTGTTCTACTATACTTTTAAACCGATCGCTTTTTAAGCGGTCACATTTAGATTTTTAGATTTAAAACACGTCTTAATGCGACCTTGAGGTGATTACATCACATAAAACGGCGCTTTAAAAGTAGCGTATTATTATTATTTATTATTATTATTATTAATATGTTGAGGAACACTTCACATATTTTTGTTCAGTCTACACTAGCGCCATCTATTAAGTTCGCCATCTATTAAGCGTCATTAATATAACTGTAATTCTTAATCTTATATTAAAATACAATTCGTGTCTGATTTCAGAGGGGCGTCGAACTCGCCTATAGAATTCCACGTCAAAGAGAACTTAGCCGGTGCTATAATTGGACAACTTTTATATCAAAATCATTCTAATTTCTTCCCTAATAACTCGTCTAAAAGTGTGAGATTCATGATAGCAAATCAACAGGACGTCACAAATGATATTGCTATAGGTAAATATTTTCTTTTTTTAAATTTTGAATTAATAATAGTTATATAATGTGAATTTTTGTGACAGGTTTCATCAAATGTCTATTAACGACGCCAGGTTTAAATATACGTTTTTAGTATTTTGTGTGAACTATAAAAAAATATTGTTTTATTATTCAATATGATGTAAGTATACAGGAAAATGATTTTACACTTAAAAAAAGGGTTACCAACTATTAATAATTATTTCTCTTTTTCTTTTTTTTATACTCGTACTTTGTATATACAGCACTTATATTAAAAAATAAAATTACATAGACATGTTTCGGACAACCAGTCCTTCTTCAACGATACATATTATAAAGATACATTTTATACACAAAAAAATTTGAAATGAAGAAGGACTGGTTGTCCGAATCGTCCGTCTGTGTAATTTTATTTTTTAATATAAGTGTTGTATATACAAAGTATATAAAAAAGAAAAAGAGAAATAAAGTATCATAACAACACAAAGTATGGCGTATATGGAAGAAATTATAAATAATTTAACTAAATAACTAACTAATCATCACGCCGTCTCCCTGAAGGGGTAGGCAAAAATATTGGACTGCCGCACTTTAACCGATGCGGCACTCCATCCTTCTCTTTTGGCCCCCGCGGGAGACGCTGTGTGATATGCTGCGAACCTCATCGCTACTAATAGGCATCTCCCGCGCACATTTCGATCGTCCAACTTCCACAAAATCTAGAACAAATAATATAAAATTCAATGATATGAAATAAAATAAATAAATAATTAACAAATTTTATATTTGTTAAAATAAATCTTAGTTGTCCGACCTTTTTTTTATATCTAAAGTATGCACAAATATTTATTTGTTACCTGCCTGTACACAAAATTGATTCTGGTGAAACGATTTTGACGAAATCAGTTATAAAAAACTAAAAAAAAAAACTAATAAAACCTTAATACGTATTTCTATGAAAATTTAAATGTAATATACAATTTTTTCATTAGGTCAAGATGGTACTCTTTATACACAACGGGGGCTAGACAGGGAGAAAAGAGATGCATACAGGTTGACCGTTATAGCCGAATACACGAAAGGTGCAATCAGTGGAGCCGGTATTTACCAAGTCACAATTATCGTGGATGATGAAAATGACAATACTCCTGTTTTCAGTCAGCACTCATACGAGGGAAGCATAAAGGAAAATTCTCCTTCAAATACCGAAGTCAACATGACCAATTTTGTTATTGCGCATGACGCAGACTTTGGAAATAATTCTATAATAAGTTACGAAATATTCGGCGATGGACGGGCACTGTTTGAAGTGAATAAGGATACTGGAAAGGTTTATTTTAAAGGAAACGTTTTGGACAGGGAAGAGAAATCAGCATATAAATTGCGAGTAGTTGCTACCGATACTGGTAATCTTAGTTCCGAAGCGAAGTTGACTATCCACGTAACTGACGAAAATGATAATCCTCCGGTTATTGCGCGCATCGTCATTCCTCCAGATGAACATATTGAAGTTTTACAGTATGACGAAAATTCAAGAATTAAAATCGTAGAAGAAAAACGCTCCAACAGCGGTATCAGACACACTGGCACTAGGACGCAAACCAAACTATTTGATGTTATCGCTAATTACGGTCCGTTGTTGGGTGTTCCAGAGAGCATAACTGTCGGAACAACAATCATGAGATTAGTTGCGGAAGACATAGATATAGGTGCCAACGGAATGATAAAATATGTAGGCAAATCAGAGACATTCCTTCCAAACAGTTTGAATATGCCAGACAAATCGAACCCTAAGCAATACTTCATTGTGAATGAACGAAACGGCGAGATAATTGTATCGAAGGTTCTTCCACCAGAATGTGAGTTTAGACTTAACATATCCGCTGTGGATGGTGGAGGCCTACAAGACTTTGTAAGTGTAAGAATTTTAGTGAAAGATGTAAACGATCATACTCCTATCTTTAAAAAATCTTGGTACAATTTTGACGTCGAAGAGGCGATTTATTCGCGTAAAATTTTAGGCAGAATCGAAGCCACCGACGATGACTTCGGTAGAAACTCTAATATATCTTATAACATAGTGACCAAAGAAAATAATTTACCGTTTGAAATTGCTCCATTAAGTGGCATACTGAGCGTTAACGGAGAACTCGACAGAGAGCAACAGGAATACTATAAATTTTCTGTCATAGCCAGAGATAATGGCATCGAAAAGAAAATGTCATCGTCTGTCACAATAGAAATTCACGTTTTGGACATCAATGACAACGCACCTCAGTTTTACGGATATGATAAAAAGTTGAAATGGGTTCATCCGGAAGCCAAAGATTTGCCAAACCATAATTACGAATCTGTTTTGATGATTCCAGTTTATTATGCAAAATTGTCTGAAAACAGTCCAATTGGAACAACTGTCATTAAAGTTTTTGCAAACGATACAGATTTTCCTGGAAACGGAAATGGTCTTATATTATTTGACATTCCAAGAAGAAAGCAATCGCCAAATATATTTGCAATAGATTCTAAAGAGGGTATTATAACCTTAACTAGTAGACTAGACTATGAGTCTCAGTCTACTCATAATATAACTGTAGTTGCTTCAGATCTAGGTTCACCTAGTCTTAGTTCTACTGCTTTGATTATATTGCACGTCACAGATATACCAGACGACCAAGAAATCAATGACGACGAACCTATATTTGTAGAAAGATATTACGAAGTTGAAATTGAAGAAAATTCTCACACGCCGTTGGAACTATTTACATTGAATGTAACAGAGTTTTATAAAGACAAAAAACTGCGATTCTCCATCATAAGCGAAGATCAAAATGATATCAAAAGAATGTTTGTAGTTGATCCTCGAAACGGTACGCTATATTTAGTGAGAAGTCCAGACCGCGAATTAAGGGAAAGATATGAAATAATTGTAAGAGCAGAAAAGCCGAAATTGGGGAGGAATCTTCCCCACATGATTTATCCTGTACCTGCAGAAGACTTGGAGGGACTGACGAAGTATGACGTGAAGATTGTAGTCAAAATAAAGGATGTCAACGATAATGCACCGCGGTTCACCGTTTTTGGAAGACCAATAGTAGCGGCTATCCCTACAACTGCTTCTTTTGGATACGAAATTGTGAAAGTAGAGGTAAGTATTCTAACATATTATAAACAGTCCATTGTTTTGGCCGAAACACCATGATACCTTAACATTTTAAACTGTTAAATTAAATAACTTTATTTTTTGAATCACAATTGTATTTTATTTTACGCGACAGCTGTTTCATCAACCTATGTTGACATAAAACTTTTCCCTGTACAATCTAGCTAAAAATAATAATGTAATCTACTTCCTATTATTGTTTATCGCTTTTAATTTATTATGTTTAATCGTTTTTGACTCTATACTATTTGTAATTGTTCCTTATAATAACTGTTTTATTATTATTATTATTATATTTTCTAACTTTAATATTTTCTCCTATAAATAGTAACTAATCGTTCTTTTAATTAAAATATTTAGGTACCTAAATCAATATCAGCAAGAACTTAAAAATTATATCAAAGAAATTATTCAAATTGACATAGGAACAAATACACATGCAGATTCGAAAAATCACGAATGTTTGACAAAATATATATAATTGTAACAGCTGATGATGTCAACATAGTTTGATGAAACAGCTGTCGCGTAAAATAAAATACAATTGTGGTACAAAAAAACGAAGTTATTTAATTTAACAGTTTAAAATATTATTAGACACAGTGTTTTTCTCTTATTTTTGTACTATTTTTCTATTTTTACCATATACTATCTATTAAATAGTTAGGAAATGACATATAAATTCACAACACTCACTTTAAATTATTTATTGAAATATTTACGAGAATATCCAGGGCAGTTTTAAGATCACCCCTGTGATAGATAAGGTTGAAGAAGCCAGATTGAGATGGCTTGGTCACGTGAGATGGTGATAGGGAGAATAATCAAACTGCTGAACATGATTGACGTATTTTACATCAGTAAAAGTACGTTCAGAAGACAAATACTCTTGACTTTGGAGAGTATCTTGTATTCTTAAAGTCAAACCGTCTGTCATGCGTTCCTGGTATTATATATTATATTATATTGTGTTTTAC
Source organism: Lepidostoma basale (assembly GCA_022606425.2). Classification (NCBI taxonomy): domain Eukaryota; kingdom Metazoa; phylum Arthropoda; class Insecta; order Trichoptera; family Lepidostomatidae; genus Lepidostoma; species Lepidostoma basale. The sequence continues at coordinate 4,656 of JAHDVF020001271.1, read as the reverse complement.
CGGTTCTCAATTAATGCCTTAAACTATAATTGTTGTTTTGATTTGACCATATGATAAAATCTGCCCTTCGAATCTCAACGGTCTAGAGATGTTGGGATTTGAAGGGACTTTGCCAACATAGTGGTCATCTATCGAGGCCATTCTCAATAAATATTGCCTCAACAGAAAGCAGACCCAAGACAAAACGTCCTGGAAAAATCATGTTAGTAGGGTCGATCTAACTTAATGTAGGAAATGGCAAATTAAAAGAAGAAGTCTTTTTGATTATTGTTTAATTGATATACTCGTATAAGATTTCGATCGATACTTTTAGTACGAGTTAATGAATGATGAAGCAAAATAGGCACCCAGTAAAATAAAAACAACTACGTATTCAATTAAATCGAATGAAAACGTCTGAAGATTTTCTAGAAGTTTTATTATAATTTATTGGAATGACATGTTTTATGGGAAAGGCATTATCATAACATTTGAACGTTTTCATTGGTATTTAATGTTTAATATGGAGTTTTACATCATTGTTAAAGAAACATAAAATACTAAGTATGCAGTTTCGTTTTAAATGATACACATTTTTGGTACTTGGTGCTTATTTTACTTCAAACAACATTCAAGTACATATTATATTGTAATTTTTATAATCCTTAACTATATGATAGATTATTAGACATGTAAAAAATCATAGATTGATCCGAAATCAGTCTACTGGCGTTTTGTTTATTGGATATTGCTCTTTTCACAGGCAGTCGATCCAGATTTCGGAGATAACGCTGCAGTCCGTTATCAGCTTCTAAGTGACCACTCTCAGCGTTTCTCTGTAGACCCTTTGACTGGAGAGGTACGCACCGCAGCCCTGTTCTCGGAGGATGCTGGCCGTGTGTTTGGGTTTGACGTGAAGGCCACTGATAGGGCGGGTGCCGATGACGGCAAGTCCGCTATCGCCAATGTATTCGTAAGTTGGCACAATTTTTCCATTTACTGATTTCTACAATGATATTAAGCTTTCTGTGCGTTCGTCGATTTGCAAAAAGCCTATGATCGAGTGAACAGAGATAAACTGTAGTCAATATTGTTCAAATACGGAGTGAGCACAAAATTGATACGGGCGGTCGCTTTTCTCTACGAAGTCGAAAGAAGGGTTGGTGCGGGTAACAAAGTGAATGGAGCTTTAAAATTAGTTATTGGAAACAATAGTTTATTAATGAAAGCGAAGACGGCAGTTCACAATGGAGTTCTGGTTCCAACGCTAATGTATGGAAGCGAAGCATGAAGAATAAATGCAGTAGAGATGAGGTCCTTAATACGTATGTGTGGTAGAACGATATACGACAGAATATCAAGTGCTGATATAATAAAGAAAAGTAGAGCGGAAGAAGGTATTATGAACAAAATTATGAAAGGATCGCTGCGTTGGTTCGGACATATGGAGCGCATGGATGGAGAAAGGAATGGGTAAGAAAGTATACGTAAATGATGTAAATTAAGTAAGGAGTCGAGGCAGACCAAGGAAAACATGGTATGACCAAATTAATCAAATTTTAATGGTTGGTCATGTAAGAAGTCGGAAGATTGGACGTGCGTGTATGACTCGCTGTATGAGTGGAGGAAGCTAGAGAGGTGTGTCAGGATAGAGTAGTGTGGCGGTCCATTCTCTCTGCCTATCTCTGCGGGGAAACGGCGTGATGGTTTGTGTGTTTTGTTTAAATATGAATATTTTTTGAGAAATAAACATTTCATTGTTTTGCGTGAAACACTATGTTGTTTCGACACTATTAATTGTTTAAATTTAAAACATTTTTATCATGCGCATCGCAATTTATTTTTATGAGTTTGTCACGACAGGTTTTTTTCCAACCCATGCTGGCATCATTATGTGTTACAAATAAGTTGATTGTAACACCTGATGAATCACGCAAGAAATCAAAGCCCCCAAAAACTAATTTCATTGACTTCCCAAATAAATGTAGAGACATTGATCACTTGATAATGTAGAAATTAAATTAAAAATTACAATTGGACATCAATTTCAAGCACGTAGTTTGAGTTAATAAGCGCACAAATCTAGCGCTATCTGCAATCCGCAGACAAAGTGAAATAGATCAATAAATAAAATCTAGTTTTATTTAGTGAAACCAGTTTTGACCGAATAAAAAAATAGGAAGCCTGTGTTCTGCCAGTTGCTACTTATGGTCTTGAAACTGTGACATTGTCCAAACAAAGTGCCGAGAAACTACGTGTGACCCAAAGACTCATGAAAGGAGCCATGTTAGGAATAAGCCTCAGAAACGATACGGTGAGAGAAAAAAAAAGGTCACTGACATCCACCGGGTGGCGACTCTAAAATGGCAATGGGCAGGTCACGTAGCCAGAAGCTCAGATGAAAAATGTACAAGAAGACTGCAGACTTGGAGACCGTGGACGGCAAAGAGAAGTGCAGGGCGACCGCAACTACGGTGAAAGGATGATCTGAACAGACACGTCGGAATAACCTCGATGCAGTCTGCACAAGATAGAGTCACATGGAAGCGAATGGAGGAGGCCTTTGTCTAGGAGTGGACGGGAATAGGCTGAGGAAAAAAATAGGATTTTGAAAATAAATTTGACACTTGATTAGATTTAAATCGTTGTACTACTGATAGTTGAGTATTTCAACTAACTAGTTTGCCGGCCACTGAGTAAGGCTATTTCGTTGTTGTCCTTGTAACGGTCTATCGATGCTGTTCTCAGGTGTACGTGCTGGACGAGTCCCGCCAGGTGGTACTGGCACTTCCCGGGGCTGCCTTGCAGCTTCAGAGGGCTGAGCACAACATCACCGGATTGCTGGCAGCTGCAACAGGTCTGGACGTACGGGTACGGAGGCTAGAACCGCATCCGGACGAGGCTCAAAGGTCAGTCAAGTTATTTTATTTAGGATATCATTACTAAAAAAAAAGTAATTACGAAAAAAACTAAGTATCTTTGATAAACTGAAGTCGTTAAGACTGAGGAATTTTAAAATGCATTTAAACACTCATTTTTTCACATTTAAGTTTATTTTTTTAAGATACGTTGCGAAGGTTTTACAAACTCATCATCGGGGGAACGATGTTAATTTGAGTTTATGATAATAATGAAGATGATGAACGTGTAAAACCTTCGAACGTTTCGAGATAAGTAAACTCAAAAGTGGAAAATATACAGTGTTTTAATTTATATAAAGAACTTCGCCAAACTTCACAGCAATGGCATGAAGTGTAAATTTGTCAAACCCACTTTTGTTCGAAAATAGCTTAGAAATGCCATTTTCTTCAGTAAATTCATATTCAGATCTGTAATTAAAATGTCATTTAAAAAAAATGTTCTTACTGTGTGGATATATGTTACACAAATATGAAAGGTTTTATTATAAGAAATAAAACAATAACTTCTTCTTCTTTTACTTTTTATTTTATAAGTCGGACGTTCTACGATACAGATGTCATATCTTTTGAAATTATGAGGTCCAACATTCCCTCCACCTCTTACGGTTTTCTAGGTGGACGATGTCAGGAAGAGAATAAAAACTGCACATTTTTTTTTACTTTTGTAAAGTATTCAAAAATCTAGTTGACCAGGTTACTCTTTAAACCGTCGACATTAAATATTAGATATAATATTATTAGAATATTAGTTTTCTAGAAGTTGTATTATGTATACAGTGACACGTCCCATCTTCTTTAAACATTTTTAGTGCTCTTATTGCGTGAAATATTTCACTCCAAATTTTATGTTTATTTAAAAAAAAACGGATTACATTTCACAATATTATTGATTACAAGCATAAATAATAAGTAATAATTAAATAAAACGATGTTTTCTTAACTACTTCCACTTTCGTCTTTATTTCGACAGCGACCGGTTTCGCCAGGCTCGTTGGCATCGACAGACTCTGTCGATGGTCGACAGCTCATCTCTGTCGACAGGTCTGTCGATGCCAGCGAACCTGACGAAACCCGTCGCTGTCGAAATAAAAACAAAAGTGGAAGTATTTAAAAAACATCGTTTTATTTAAAATGATCTTCCATCAAGAGATTTCAGTAAAATTATTTGATTATCATAAATAGTAAGTTCTCTTAATAGCGGGTTGTTAAAATTAAATTTTTAATTTAAATTATTTTTTGGCATTCCTTTTTGGTCATACCTTATATCGTTGGGGCATTCTGATATTAATCATATCTTTTTGAGATATACTTGTAAATAGGAACACAGTAGGTACCCAAAATTTACTACTTTTTGCCATTTTGCTGATTGCAATTATCTAAACAATAAATTTAACCTTAATTATCATTTAACCATGTAAAATTATTGTGTATCATGTATTAGAAAACGTCTTTTTTACATTTCAGAACCAACATGTACGTGTACGCAGTGGATCCCACAACCAACTCTTTGATCGACATGGATACCCTACAAAGGTAGCACTCTAAAAAATAGACTACTTTTAGTTTATGTAATGAATTAAGGTTAAATAACAGATCTTTAGTGGGCAATGGGCAAAAACAAACAAAACATATCAAAGAATTTCCTATAAACACAAAATAATAACAGAGCATGTGTATAAACGCATCACGCATTATAGTTAAAGAACAGTTCATATATGAAAATGAAAAAACAAAACAACAACTGTAACACAGTAAG
>JAHDVF020001269.1:0-17341 GCA_022606425.2 Lepidostoma basale | reverse complement strand
GGGCGTCTAAAGGTTAATTTTATTATTGTTATTAAATATTTATCTATGCAATATTTTTTTGTCAACTGGCAATAATATTAGAGCATCTTCTTAGTTTCTTTGTATATGGAAGCGGTACAATAGTTTAGCCTTAAGTATATGAAAATGGAAAGGAACTTTGACAAATGTAATTCGTATAGATTTCTCCATAGATGGAACGGGATAGTCGCCGGCAAGGAGTTTAATTATATCCGTCTGCGGGGATGGGGGAAAGGGGGTAATGGGGATGGAAGCATGACAAGGGGGGCAACAACCCCTGAAACCAGAGCTATTCAATCGATCAAATGCTTTTTAGTAGAAAAAAATATTTTTATTTATTTGAAATTTCATTGTAAAAATGAAAAAAAAAATTGATCTAATCTTTAAAACATTCAGTAGAAATGAGATCTCTAAGACAAATGTGTGGTAAATCTGTATATGATAGAGTGTCAAATGCAAGTATAAGAAGTGAATGCGGTGCGAATAAAAGGGTTATGAACAATAATGAAAGGGTCATTAAGATGGTCTAGACACATGGAAAGAATGTAAATGAAGACAGAATGGTGAAGAAGGTATATGTAAACGGCGTGAACGGAGCTGGAAATAGAGGAAGGCCGAGGAAAACTCAATCATATATTAAATGTCGGCCACGTGAGGAGTCGGAGAAATCGACGTGCGTGCATGACAAGATGTATGAATGTAGAGGAATCAATAGAATTATGTCAGGACAGAACAGTGTGGCGTTCCATTCTTTCTGCCTACCCCTCCGGGGAGACGGCGTGATGGTTAGTTAGTTAAAATCTACTAATATTGTGTCTCCAACCGGTCGAAGACACAAATATTAGTGGATTTTAAATAAATGTATATTTTCAAAAGATATTTTACCTTTTTTTTATTTTCATTAGGTATTTTTAGTAAAAGATTTTGATAACTAACAAAAAATGATCATTGTTATGGCTGAAACACTATGATACTGCTGCGACAGCTGTTTCGTCAACCTAGGTAAGGTGTTACAATAATTTATTCAACGAAAATTTATCTAAAATATTAACCACCCTACCTTCGGGTTATTTTCCGAGAAACGTGCAAAAATAAGGTTTTTTATTAATGAAATTTAATTATATATTAATTTAATTTTTTTAAATTACGAAACGTCAAATATTCGTTCGCACACTTCGCCTGGCCCTTGTAAAACTATCATATTTATGAAGACTTGTGCTCAAGTTTTGATGTCACACGCGCGTATCCCTAAATCTTTGTACATTTTAAGTACATTACCTACTTGTTCTCAAGCGCGTACGTGATACGGGATAGCGCAGAATGGTACATTCCAAGTGAACGTATCACGTACGTTCAAATAGTTAGGATGGTTAAAATGTAATTAAATATGTAAAATAAATATAAAAATACTTAAATATTTCTGAAAGGGGGGATGCGCCAGCAGTTAGCTCCTACTACCCCCCGCCCCTCTCCCGAAGGGATTTTATCTTTCTCTTTGCCAGAATGTATCATGGCGCCCCCGCCCTAAATATTATGCGACGTTAGGAAATCATTTCGGGGAATTATTATTCAGTCCGCCGCTAGAGGGAACTTGTTGTGCAAATTGCAAATTGTTTTGGAATGAATGAGTAGGTACTCAATTATGCCAGAATCGGAAATTCGCCAAAGGGATGTGCTCTCGAAATCGCCGGCTTTCGCGGGAGACTTTTAATTTTTGTTACGCGTATTTATTTGTACATTTCTTTTTTCAACATAAAATAAAATACAATTTTAATTTGAGTATTTCCGTAAAATGTACATTATTTTACTTTGGTATAAAACACTTTGTTTTATTTATATTCAAGCCCAATCAGTTTTGTAACCTCGGGAAGCTCTTTAACATGTTGACTGCCAACTACGTGATAACTCGTAGATTGGTTATTGCCTAGGTCGCCAACCACAAGGTATCTCGTACTTTGTTTTCTTGTCATATTTATGCAAAAACGAGGAAATTCGTAGAGTATCAGTGCAAATGTGAATAGATAGCCTTAGACAGATAGATTAAATTAATTTTTCTTTCTACTCCGAAATCCTGAAAAGAACTGTGGCAGTCAACATGTTAATTATGACTCTGAGTTTGAGAATATGGATATTTTTTACTTTCGCATGAAGCACCTCGTTTGATTAATGTTTATTTCTAGCCCAATCCGTTTTGTTACCTCGGGAAGCTCTTTAATTATCTGAGTCTGATTCTGAGAATATCTATATTTTTTGCGTTCGTGGGAAGCACTTTGTTATAGGTATTTATACTGATTTATATTCATTTCTATCCCAATCCGTTTTGTTACCTCGGGAAGCTCCTTAATTATGAGTCTGAGTTTGAGAATGTGGATATTTTTTATATTCGCATGAGCACCTTGTTTTATATGTATATATTCCTTTTGTATTCCAGTCCGTTGTGTTGCCTCGTGTAGCTCCCGTAATCATCTGAGTCCGAGTCTTAGAATTTGCATTTTTATTTACTTTCATGTGTAGCACTTTGTTTTATTTATATACATTTGTATGCATCTAGCCCAATCCGTTTTGATGCGTGAAACTCCTCAATCATCTGAATCTGAGAATTTGTATATTTTTTAGATTAGTGGAAAGTACTTTGTTTTATTATATTCATTTCTAGACCAAACCGTTTAGATGCCCCGTGAAATTCCATAATCATATGAGTCTGAGTCTGAGAATATGTTTATTTTTTACTTTCGTATGAAGTACTTTGTTTTATTTATATTCATTTCTAGCACAATCCATTTTCATGCCCCGTGAAGCTAACCATAATCACCCGAATCTGAGTCTGAGAACTTGGTTATTTTTTACTTTCGTATTCAGCACTTCGTTTTATTTGTATTAATTTATATTTTTATCGCCTACGTCCACATGTTTTCGATAGGCTTGCAAAATGTAAAAGAGTCTTTGTCGCACATACGTATTTTTGGCTTGTAATCATATAGCTAGGTGCATATATACCAGAAGACATCTACAATTTTTTGTATGGATTTGAAGCCGTGCTTTATCACTCTGAAGTATGTTACTGATTTCGATGTGTCACGAACTTCATTTCCATTGTCAGAATGTTATCTGTCATTTAAGTTATGTGCAGAAATGTTATGTTTTCATTGTTGTTAAAATATTTTTTCTTTCTTTTGAAAGATTATATGATTTCTTTACCCTCATTTATTTATAATTCATGCTTCCGTGTTAACAAATTTATTATTATTGTATATTTATAGCTTATTTCTTATTCATTATATTTCTTCTTGTATGTGTAAATACATTATTATATCATACAAGAACATGAATTTGGTGACGCAGAAAATAATTTTTTGTACAGATTAAAAATGCGCCTATGGGACTTAAAATTAATTAATTTACATTAGAATGAAAAAATACAATATCGTGACCCTCTATGTTACTAATATTATAACACAAAAAAGTTGGACGGGCTTGCTTTACTGGTTGACCCTAGGCACGCCACTGTAGTAGTGGATGGAGACATGTATATTCTACACGAAGTGCATTAATACAATTAATTATAACGCAGTGAAAAAAAAATGTAATGCATGAAAATTTAATTATAAAATGTTCCGGAATTGAGGGAGACTGAGGATTACATGGCATCACAAATTAAGTAAAATTTAAAGATCGGCCTGTTAGAAGTTGGAAGAATCGACGTGCGTGTATATGACTTGCTGTATGAAAGTGGAGGATGCTAGCGAGGTGTGTTAGTAGTGTGGCAGAATATTCTTTCTGCCTATCCTTTCGGGAAATGGCGTGATAATTAGTTGTTAAAATTAAGTACGCAAGTAGTCTGTAGATGAGTAGAACAATAATATGAAAAGAAAAAGATCAATATCTCCCACAAATAGATTTGTGAATTGATTCAATCCCATAAAAGACTTAATTTCTAACTTATCCGAAACCTGTGGATATTACGGGTAGGGGTAGATGTAGCCATATCCTTCATCCCCTCCGAGACGTGCCGGGATTTGTAGAGGCAACCCTAAAAGGCTTTCACAAGAAAATCCTATCTGCTAAGATTTTTCCTGCAAAAAGGTTTAACTTCGGTTCGTTTTCCGATACTGATCCGGTTTCTATGATGGATTTTCGATACATTATGAAAATATTATTATATTACGGATATTCTTTTCAAAAGGAAATTTTCTTTTGGAAAGGTAAACATAACAATATCATCACGCTTGTATACATAATATAACATACGCATAAAGTCGCATTTACAAATTCAACATTACTATTCGTCGTTAAGAGCTTAGCTAAAATTAACGTTTTAAATTTTAGATTTAATTTAATTTAATTTATTTATTTAAATACCTATATCAGTGAAGGAAATTTGTGTTGCTTTTTAATAACATCAGGTATGCTGATGACACAGTTATATTAGATGGCAGTATACCTGATCTCCAAAAACTTCTAAATATATTTGATATAGCAGGAAAGGATCTGGGTTTGAAAAACTGCTTCATCATCTTCTTTTTCTTATTGTAGGCCTTGTGGACTGTTTCTTAAGAAGAATTGGCGTCATTCGAAAGGCGGCCACATTCGAAGTCGGAATGCATGTTATGATGTATGAATGTGGAAGAAGTTAAAGGTATGTCAGGACAGAACGGTATGGCGGCCGATCCTATCTGCTTACCACTTCGGAGAAACGGCTTGATGGTTGGTTAGTTAGTTAGTTAGTTAGTTACATTTCATTTATTTATTTTCTTTATTTACAATGAACTTTAACCATGATATTTCAAATAACAACATTTTTCCAAATGTATTGTGTATCATTTTCGCAATTGTTGAAATGTGAGAATGTGTGAATTATAATGGTTAATATATCTTGTGGAGAATCCCTGTTGATTTATTGAATGCAATCATTGAATAAGGTTCCAGATAAACACGCCATTCTTGTGCAAAAGCACTCGTGTTTTACAAAACCAACAAAAGATGTCCTTATATTAGGTTCTAATTTCATGAATGCTTCCCTTAATCGATTGACATAAATGTGTCAATCGCGGTAAATGGATGTGCCAATTTACATCATATTCCTATTCAAGATAGAACCTTTATATTTCGCTCCCCACCTTAAGGGTAGTTATGAATTCTGCAAAGAAATTTTCAACAAAGATAACGCAATATTGAGGCTGTTTTTGAATGCAAGTGTTAAATTTTATTATCTTGAACAAATATTTCTCTAATACTTTACCAAATAACGATATTTTTCCAGAGAAATAAACAAAGAATGATAGCATTATAACAAAACAATAAAAAGTTTAAATGAATGAATAATAATGACAAAGAAATTATAGTCTGCAACATTAGCGTGAATGGTGAAAATTTGGAGCAAGTAGCTGAGTTTGTGTATTTAGGTGGTATGTTTACAAGAGATGGGCGAGTGGAGAGGGATATTGAAAGAAGGGTTGGGGCAGGCAACAAAGTGAATGGTGCATTTAAATTTGTCATCGCAAACAAAAACCTATCCAAAAAATCTAGAATGGCAGTGCACAATGGTGTTCTTCTACCAACCCTTGTTATGGAAGCGAAGCATGGAACTGGCAAAATAAGGATGAAAGTAGAATAAATGCAGTAGAAATGAGATCACTTAGAGTAATGTGTGGATACTCTGTGTATGATAGAGTGTCGAATGAAAATATAAGAAGTGAATGCGGTGCGAATGATGGTGTTATGAACAAAATAATGAAAGGATCATTAAGATGGTTTGGACATATGGAAAGAATGAATGAAAAAAGAATGGTAAAAAAAATATATATGTTAACGATGTAAATGGAACCAGAAATAGAGGAAGACCGAGGAAAACGTGGCACGATCAAATAAATCAAATATTGAATGTCGGCCATGTGAGGAGTCAGAGATTTCGACGCGCGTGCATGACACGATGTTTGAATGTTGAGGAATCGAGAGAAATATGTCAGGAAAGAAATGTGTGGCAGTCCATTCTTTCTACCTACTCCTTCTGGGAGACGGCGTGATGGTTAGTTAGTGTTTGGTTTTTAATTTGATCGTGCCACGATTTCCTTTGTCTTCATCTATGGATTAAAAAACAAAAACCTTAATAGCGGTCATCACCTATATTTTGGTTAATTTAATTCGAAGTTAGTGGAATCCGAAACACAAAAAAATCGCTCAAGATGAAATCTTACTAACAAAAAATTAAGATAACATTATCCATTTTGTAAGCCCGATCTAATCTCTCTTGAGGTGTATGGACCAAATTATAAAGGTATTCATAGTTCGGAGAATGGCAATGGGTGGTAAAAATGAAGGGTGTACAGAAATAAGGGATGAAAGAGGATTAGGACAGAAGTGTAACACCAGGAGAACGTTTTCAAATATAGAATAAGCACTTGCAAACTGTCATGTGACATTCTGTTCAATTGTTTGATTCTTCAAACTTCTTTTGTTTATTTTATTATTCGAAGTGCTCGGGTAAGTGAACAGAAATAAAAGCGCGCAAAATTCGAAAAACTTATAAAATATTTTACATATACATATATGTATGCACTAGTTTTATTAATTTTTCAACTGAAATAAAAAAAAATATGAGTTGAATAAGAAACCAAAAAATATGATACAAACAGTTTTACAAATTCTCCTTATAAAACAAATGGAATTACATAGTGCGTTAGTCTTAACTTTCAATGAATATATTACAAAAAATAAACTTCTTCGTCTTCTTCTTTTAATAGATCTGACAATCTGTGACACAGAAATCATGTATCCTCGGATGATGAGGACCAGCTGTCCCTCTATCTCTTAGGTGGTCTTCCAGGTGGATATATGCGAGTCCGTCATCTCCGTTCACACCTCAGATGCATAAATGATCCGACAGATTTCAGATCTAAACTGAAAACCCATCTTTTTCATATTTCATACCCAATTTAAACATTTATATTTTGTTATGCTATACTTTCTAACCGATCGCGAAAATCAGATGCAGCGTTCACATTTAGATTTTTAGATTTAAAACACTTCTTAATGCGCCCTTGAGGTGATTACATCACAAAAACGGCGCTTTAAAAGTTAGCATATTATTATTATTATTATTATTATTATTATTATTATCCATTATGGCTACATAATCCCTCCAGTATCTTCTTCTGGATCTACTCCACAGATCGATATCCTCTATTTCGCAAGTTAAAATTTATTATATCATAATTAATTTTGAATATTATTCAAGCTCTATGTCTTTTGAATAAAAATATTAATATAATTCGGATACATGTATGAGTACATTTTCTTCAGGAATGTAGGTTCATATAATTCAAATTTCATTCATCATACGAACTCCATTCATAACGACATTAATATTGTGATAGAATATAAAAGACCGACCCAAGTCCAGCCAATACAAATCAGACACAAATAGGATTAGTGTTAAGTGCAAGGAATTACAATTTGGAAACAATATTAAATCGCGTGTAATCTGTCGTATTCTCTACCTGAAAGGCCCTAATACCCTGAAGATATTCTATTATAGTGTTATATTTTGTGTACATATTATGTGGACACTTACCTTGAAAAGGGGGTGAATTTTGTAATATAATCATAAATTTTATTCTTGGTTCTGCAGTCATAAAACAATCTGTGCTGTGTTTAACGAAGGTAATTATCAGGGACAAATAGACCTACATCACTCAGGACATCCGAGTTTTGTATACGGCCGCCAATCAGCTGAAAGAAGTGAACTCCCAAGTGAATATTCCTCCTTCTCTCCAATGATTGGTAGCTTAGCATACCTAGCAAGAATTCAGTCCGAAAGAGCCACGCTGCTTATATTAAAACTAACTAACCATTATGCCATCACCCCGAAAGGGTAGGCAGAAAGAATGGACTGCCACACTTTAACCGATGCGGCACTTCATCCTTCTCTTTTCGCCCCCGCGAGTACAGACGCGAGAGACAATATATGATAAGACATACAAAAAAGCTTATTTACCTTTGGTTAAGGTAAGTAAAACAAGGGTATTAAGAACAATGAAAGTTTAACAAATATCAATTCATGAAACGTATTTATATCCATAAGAATGGACCATTATTTATCATTTCTCGTTAATCTAGAATATTTATTTAGCGCCCAGATAAATGCACTCTTAAAATATGTAATATTTTTATAAGCCATGATGAGGACAATGCCTTCGTTGAGGGTTGTCACAACAATAAAATCCAGGACCACTTAATCCTTCGGAGTGTGTTGGGGTCCTTACTTCTCAATAGTTCTTCTGTACTTATTGTGGGATCAGAATCAGTGGCGTTCGTGAATATTTTTATTTTTGATTTTTTTTTATGAATTAAAAACACTCTTTTTACCACTGTTGAGTGTACTTCTCTCTCGACATATTACCTTTATCATCGGGAGAACGATATAAACAGCTTATGTCGTTCTACCGATGATGAAGCTTTAAATCCTTTGAAATATATCTCGAAAAATAATTCTAATAACTTAAAAATGGATATAGTGATGTTTTAATTAATTGTGAATGGTGCACTTAAAGGTGTCATCGCAAAACAAAAACCTATCCAAAAAAGCTAAGATGGCAGTGTATAATGGTGTTCTTTTGCCGACCATTATGTATGGAAGTGAAGCATGGAACTGGCAAAAGAAAGATGAAAGTGGAGTAAATGCAGTAGAAATGAGATCTCTAAGACTAATGTGTGATAAATATGTATATGATAAAGTGTCAAATGCAAGTTTAAGAAGTGAATGGGGTGTGAATGAAAGTGTCATGAACAAAATAATGAAAGGGTCGTTAAAATGATTTTGACTCATAGAAAGAATGAGTGAAGAGAGAATGGTGAAAAGGATGTATGTAAACGACGTGAACGGAACCAGAAATAGAGAAGGACCGAGGAAAACGTGGCACGATCAAATAAATCAAATATTGAATGTCGGCCATGTGAGGAGTCAGAGAAATCGACGCGCGTGCATGACACGATGTATGAATCGAGAGAAATATGCCAGGAAAGAAAAGTGTGGCAGTCCATTCTTTCTGTCTACCCCTTTGTGGAGACGGCGTGATGGTTAGTTAGTTAGTTAGTTAGCTAGTTAATTTATTAAAAATAATAATTCTACAGTGTACCTACACTGCTTAAGTAAATCATAAAATTATAATCTAATAAAAACTCTATTCACGAAAAATGCACTATTCAAATAAGCCTAATTATTATTTTCATTACATTCATATTATCAATATTAATATACACATATTAATATTTCACATTATTTCGTGTCACAGATGAAATTTTTTTCTTTCTCATGCGCTACAACCCTTGGTGGGTCTCAGCCTCCTACAAGAAACGAATTTCCTGAAGTGTTCGCAACGTAGGTTGTTTTACGAGGTTAGGTTGTTTGTTTAACGCAAAACTCCCTTACTAGGAGAACCAAGGTTTTTCTGTATGGGTGTTCTTTCCCTTAGCTGGGGGTGACCGGTTTTGTGGCGTCGAAAATCGCCATTCGTCCTCATACGAGTACGTCCAATATGCCACACCCAGGGTTTGTGGGATCATAAAGATCACACGTTGACGCTAGAGATTTGGACTCGATGGTAGTGTTGCTGGTGTTATGCAACTATAGCGTTTCATGGCATATACTTGTACACATACCTTCCAGCACGGTATGTTACCCCACGGCCCTAACCATCCATTCAAACCCCAGAAACATATTACATGAATTAATTAATTCAATGGCGATTTTTTTTTAAATTAATTAATTTAAAAAAAGAACGTCTTTCTTTATCTATTCTTTCCATGTGTCAAGACCATCGTAATGATTCTTTCATTATTTTGTTCATGACACTTACATTCGAACTGCATTCAATTCTAATATTTGCATTTGACACTTTATCATACACAGACTTAGCACACATTCGTCTGAGCATTTATTTTATTAATATCGTTCCTTTTGCGAATTTCATGCTTAACTTCTAAATATAATATATACTCGTATAAGAGTCTGCACTGCATGGCTATCTTATCATATTTAGATAATTTTTTTGCGATTATTATTAAATTATAGTTAATATTCCCCGAACGCCACTGGCTGGCATTACATTATTCTCGGGGTAGGTAATCGCAGATTAAATAAATAAGCAACATTTCTAAAGTTATCGTTTTTTGCCACCCTTAAGTGGGTGGGTGCAGTGTTCCTGAAAACATTTTATTGTCAGTTCCTGCACAACGTGTGACATTCAAATCCCCCAGCCCTTAGCTTTCCTCCTAAATGGGGATGAATGGAGAATGCCAAGGTGATCAAATGATTTGCCCTTTGTTCCATTGTGGACTCAAGTAGACTACGAATGAATACCAAATTATTGTAACACTAGTATATAGGGAGCTTTTTATGTTCCAGGCCGATTTCTTAACAAAACTAACTAACCATCACGCCGTTTCCTTGGAGGGGTAGGCAAAGAAGATGGATCGCCACACTGTTCTATCCTGACATAACTCTCGTACCTCTTCTACATTCACACATCGTGACATGCACGCTCGTCGATTGGTCATATTTCGAACATGGTCGCCTTTCAGTAATTGATAATTTTGGCCATGCCATGTCTTCCTTGACCTTCCTCGACTTATTTTTCCATTCACACTACTTTTATATATGCATCTTTTTGACCATTATTCTCTCATCCATCCAAACCATCTTAGTGACCTTTTCTTAATTTTATTTATCACATATTCATTCGCCTAACATTCCTTTCTTACTTTATTATTAGATATTCTATCAAACATTATTTTTAATAACTTTTAAATGGTTTTTATTTAAGGTTCATTAAATAATCAATACGAATGAAAACGTCAGTTTTCTAGAAGTGTCCTCTAACTATGTAGCCATTGTCATAAAATTTCTTAACGTGTTCCAAGAAACACTTTCCAATATTTCTGGACATATCCAAATAATTATTTGTTAAAAATGTATAAAGTCGCATCAATTTTCGATAATTACCATATTCTGCTCCATTTACTTCTTCTTTCTGTGTCCTGTCAGGTCTCCCTAACGTTGACTATCACCCTTGAGAGTGATGAAAAAATATTCACCCTTGCCTTATCTGGAGGATTTTCTATCGGGGTTACCTTCCCTTAGCTGGGTGTATACAGTTTTATGGCGCTGGAAGCTCGCCATTCGTCCTCTCTCTATCTGATATGGCACTAAGTAATATGTGCCACATTGCCCGGGGTTCGCGGGGTCTTTAAAAAGACCTCTCGTGGACGCTAGAGAGTTGGACTTGATAGTAGTGTTGCTGTTGTAAATGCAACATGGCGCCTTACGACATTTTGTAGAGGCATATTTTCCAGCAAAACATACCCCATCGTAGCCCTACTACTATTTTAAACCCATTCCATTTACTAGTGTATATAAACTGCAAAGAGTTGAAGTTTCGTCACATTTGATAATGCCTTAGAAGGACGAAACATGTCATTCCCATAAAATATAATAAAACTTCTAGAAAAGTAACGTTTTCATTCGTATTAATTATAAAATATTAATCACGTTACAGAGGTGACCTCCATCCTTAGATGTAACATAAATATATAACAGTTATTATTTACACCTGCGGATGAAGGTCACCTCCGAAACATGTCATGCTTAATATATACGAGTATATATATTTTTATAAAGATATAAAGTCCTTATTTAAAAAATAATGTGCTTTCCGCTCAAGGCACAAGTACCTATTATGCCAAACGCGAAGTTCCGAGAATTTTATAAATATTATTTTCGCACTAAACTTACTTGCGGAAATTTTCAAAATAAAGCTCTTGAATCTGTCAAAATATGATGCGTGTTGCCACCCCTTTAGAGCTAAGCAATAAAGCCCCTTTGTAAAAGTTAACCGTAGTTTTGATGTTTTTATTGAGTGACCATTGGTCGAATAAGAAACCGCTGGAATTCTAAAAGATGGCAATCTGAGACTTCAACCCTTAAACGATTTTGTGATAAAATCAATACCTACCCTTAACTCGACAAAACCTTATCATATTTCTATTGAACGTAGAAATACTATTATATTAGACTGATTTTTTCTTCTAAAATTTATAATTAAAATTATCTTACAATTCAACAGATGTTTGGGTATAAATTCTATAAATTTGAATGCAAGGGCTTACTAAGATTAAAAAAAACTCTTAACTCTTTGTAAAATTATATGTTTTTTTCTCTCCGAATTATAATTGAATAATTTTTATAACGATTCATGCAATTATTCGAAGAATAAGACGTTTGTGAGTGACACGATGGAAGAATGCTGAGGAGACAAAACCAAACATAAAAACTAAAACTAATGAATCATTAAACGGTATCCTCGAAGGAGTATGACAGCAGATAGAATGAACCGCCACACTGTTCCTTCCTGATATACTTTTCTTGCTACCCATATAATAAAAGAAAACTTGCAGATAACGTTAATTTAATAAAAAAAATTAAGCATGCACTTTGTGACTAGATATTTTAAATTTATATTATATATAAAAAAATATAATATTAATTTGGCGACCTTCGTGGCAGAGGGGAAAGAGCTCTAACTTCCATATCGAAAGTCCCGGGTTAGATTCCCGGCGATGGCAGTGTGATTGTCACACCGTCTTTGGTTTCGTGTAGAATTGGCTACCTATCATATGTTATGAGAATCAATATCCTTCTTCTTCGATGGCCCTACAGCCCATATCGAGCCTTAGCCTCCAGTATTCTTCGCCTCCAACTCCTCCTGTCCTCCGCTTTGACCCTCCAATCTGACACTCTCAACAATCTTGCTCCATCTCTCCCAACTTCATCCTCCCATCGCAGCCTTGGTCGTCCAATTGGCCTTTTACCACCTGGGTGCCACTCCAGCAATCTTTTTGGGGTTCGCGATGACGGCATCCTCTGCACGTGACAGTTGAAAGAGTTACTATTGTCTGCCAAAACAATGAAAGATAGAACAATTAAAATGTCATCGCTTCTGCACGTTACCTAACAGGATTTTTTTTGTGTGAATTGCAAGGGATTGAGATGGAAGACATCTGATTTCAGCAGAATGGGTCCAAAAAATGGGAGACATCTGGTTTCAGCAGAATTCCCGTCCACTCCTGGACAAAGGCTTCCTCCATTCGTTTCTATGTCACTGTCCTGTGCAGATTGCATCCAGGTTATTCCGACGTGTCTGTTCAGATCATCCTTCCACCGTAGTTGCCGTCCACGGTCTCCAAGTCAGCAGTCTTCTTGTCCACTTTTCGTCTGAGCTTCTGGCTACGTGGCCTGCCCATTGCCACTTTAGAGTCGCCACCCGGTGTATGATGTCAGTGACCTTTGTTTTTTCTCTCACCGTATCGTTTTTGACTCTCTCTCTTAGGCTTATTCCTAACATGGCTCTTTGGGTCACTCGTAGTTTCTCCGCACTTTGTTCAGACAATGTTACTGTTTCAAGACCATAAGTACCAATTGGCAGAACACACCTTAATTAGAATACATATAAAAATATGTAATTAAGGAATCCACAAATTTAAAACAATGAATAAAGTCTTAATTAAGTATGAAATCAAGTTCTATTCAGTGTACTCGTAATTTAATGAAGCGCTTAAATTATATTACATATAGTAAATGTATGCATAATTAATAATCAAATTTGGCTCTCAAATTTTTTTACAATCGTTGCGATGTACGTATTTGGCTCTTTGGCCAATAAGTTTGCCGACCCCTGCCTTAGCACATGTAAGCACATTCTAACATTCACACTCGACAACAGCTCTCTATATTATATATTGTATATTTTTAAGTTAAATAAGTTATAATATAAAAGTTAATATTTTATTTTAAGTTTTCTTAATATTAAGCATAGTACATTAAACAATTTTGTATGTTTTCTTTAACGGTTAGTTCAATTACTTAACCGAATACGGTATCCGAGGTATTGGTTGGTCAATGGCTATTGTTCGGTTCTCTATTGAATCTGTTTTGATCAGGGACAAGAGGGCGGGTGGCTGTAATCTGAGAGGAGAGCTGCATCTATATGAGTCACGTGGCGCCATTGTGCACTGTGACTCTTAGCTGCACACAAATCTAACTATCAATTTTCTAGTGATTATTTAATTATTGTGAGTAGACGTATTTTATCACATTTCACCAAAATCAACTTTTAACCTCGCCTGGATTCTAAATGGGACTTAAATAGAGGCGCTAGAGCTTTATTAAAAGCTTCGCTAAAACTTCGATTAGTATTTTTTAAGGATTAATTGTATCTCAATAGAGACGAGGATGTAAATTGTTTTTTTTTTGTTGAAACAGAATGTGGTGGTCGAGGCGTTTACAGGACTTATGACCTGTCATTGGTTGGGTTAAGCGATCGCGTTATTTTTTATTATTTTTATTTTTATTTTTTATTATTGAGGGTAACAAACAGCAATTACAGTATATAGCACACAGAGACAACAAAACAAGGCCAATTACATGCTACTACAAATATTATATAACAACTGACATAAGGTTAAATATATAAGAGTAATAAAGTAACACTTTGATAAAATAAAGAGAAAAATATTAGTAATAATGAATAATTAAAAATGAAATATAATTTTAAAATGTAAAAAAAATAAAAAGACAAGAAAAGAAAAAAAAATAGAGTAACTAATTTCATTCACCCCGAACGGTTGTTCCAAACATTTTTTTAAAATCACTTTCATTAAGATGGAGCACATCGATGTTACTAAAGCACTTATTGTACGTGTCGCACGTCCGGTACACCGCCGCACTCTGAGCGTAGTTAGTCCGATAAGCAGGAAGGTGGAATATTTGGTTCGCAGTGTGTCTTGTGCGAAGCATAGGGGTATTCAGTAATAATTTACTAAGAAGTTCGAAGTTTATGTTAACAACATTCCCTATTTCGCCCTTCTTACGACCACCACGTCTGACAAATTTTTGAAAGATGTATATATGCTACTATGTTATTTCTACGGCATCTATTCTACTTTTATCCTTCTTTTGCTAGCTCTAAGCTTCACTTCCATACGTAAGGGTTCACATTTGAACTCAGCATACGTATAGTTTTACATTAATATTCAAGAAACAATAAATATTAGCTGTTTGTATATGCAGACGTAACTGTAACAATAAATATCAGCTGTTTGTAATATGCAGACGATGCTGTGTTAATCGCTGACAGTAAAGAAAATTTGCAGGTCTTAGTGTCAAGGATATATGAGGCATGCAATAAAAGTGACTTGGTGATGAATGTGTCTAAATCTAAAGTGATGGTTTTCGAGAAAGAAGAATGTATGACGATTTGTGATATAAGTGCGATGGGCGAGAAATTGGAGTAAGTTATTGAATTTACGTATCTGGGAAGCATGTTTACAAGAGACAGAAAAATGGAGAAAGACATCGAAAGAAGGGTTGGTGCTGGGAATAAAATAAATAGCGCACTCAAAGTCATTACTGCAAATAGAAGTATATCCACAGAAGCAAAGATGGCAGTACACAATGGAATTCTAGTGCCAACCCTCATGTATGGAAGTGAAGCTTGGAGCTGGCAAAAGAAGGATGAAAGCAGGATAAATGCCGTAGAAATGAGATCACTAAGAAGAATGTGCGGGAAAACGTTGTATGATAGAATACAGAACGATGAAATAAGAAAGAAATGTAAGGCAGATGACTGCATCATGAATAAAATTAAAAAAGGATCCCTGAGATGGTTTGGACATATAAAACGAATGGATGAGAGTAGAATGGTTAAAAATTTGTACACAAGCAGCGTGAGTGGGAAAAGAAGCCGAGGACGACCGAGGAAAACATGGCAAGACCAAATTAATCAATTACTAAAAGGCGGCCACATTCGAAGTCGGAATAATCGACTGCGTGCATGGTACGATGTATGAATGTAGATGAAGCCCGAGAGTTATGCCAGGACAGGCTATTGTGGCGATCCGTTCTCTCTGTTTACCCCTCGTGAGAAATGGCGTGATGGTTAGTTAGTTAGTTAGTTTCAATAAATATTAGGTATGTTCGTACTTTGTAAATCAAGTCAAGGTCTGTATAAAAGCAACTACGATATACAAAAAATAAATATTGCTCTTACAATTATGTTTTTTCCTTCCCGCTTTGCCTCTTTCTTCTCCGCCCATCAATCAAAACATCCGAACCACTTAAACCGATATTATAAAGTAAGCCACTCGCATTAATTGAGCCGATGCATTGAGAAATAGACCTAAATTATCGTTTTTTGTGTGATTCCATGGCCGAACTCTCAAGCTAAAAGTGTTTGGTATTTATATAATACATCAATAAGAATGAATCATGCTGTATGCGTAAGAAAAATAGCTCCCTGTATATATAATACGTTCACACACAGAAATCAAGCAGCCGTTATTATATCAATTTAAGTTAATATTTATTTAAAATAATCGTATTATATATCAGAACCATAATTCTCTTCTTCTTTCCCTTTGCTATTTCCCATCATCTGGGGTCGGCCCTCCTCGTACGAAAACGTGAAATTTTCCTATTTTGACTCATTTCCACTGTCAGGTTCTCGCGTTGGAGCTCCTTTTCCATGTTGGCCCACCATGTTGCCATTGGACGACCTCTTCTTCTTGGTTTTGTGGGAATGCTGAGGGCTTTTTGAACAATGTGCTCGCTGTCTCTTCGCATCACATGACCGTACCACCGGAGTCGGGATTCTCTTAATTTTTCCGTTATTGGGACAACCTTAAAGCTACCCCTCACGTATTCGTTCCTTACGTGGTCCAGCCTTGTGACGCAGTCCCCCTCAACATTTTCATCTCGGCAGCGTGGACTCGACTTTCGTGGACCTTTTTGTTGGTCCAGCACTCTGCTCCATATAGCATGGCGGGCCTCACTGCAGTCTTGTAGACTCTGCCCTTAGTCCTGATTGGAATTTTTGGATCACAAAGGACACCTGAAAGAGACCTTCACTTGAGCCAGGCGGTGTTTGTCCTGTGTTTGACATCAGTGTCTACGTTGACGTCCGCAGTATGAACCGACCTGAGATACTTGTATTGGGACACCTTGTTGACTGGAGTATTGCCAATGTGAATTGTATTTTCATGAGCCAAATCTGTAGCGATGTCCTCATATTCAAATTCTAAATATTCGGTTTTACTCCTGCTAATGCGTAGTCCATTACACTCTAAGGCATCTGCCCCACTTATTCAATTTAACTTGCAATTGTTCTGCCGAGTCCGCAATCAAAACTATGTCAGACCCATAATGACTAAAATATGGGAAGCAAGAGCAGACCCTGTCAGAATGAAACGTCTCCGAAGAACATCAGAAATGAAA
>JAHDVF020001268.1:1520440-1614371 GCA_022606425.2 Lepidostoma basale | reverse complement strand
ACCAATTTTGTATATTTTAGTAGTTATGTAGTTTCTGTATTGCAGCCATGCTTCCCTACTTAGAGTCACGCGGCGTAAAAAATAACGAGCACGTCCTGGAAGATATTCTTCAGACAAATTTATCACATTCCGAAATAACAATGATATTATAGCATAACATCCCGCTAGCAGAATTTTTAAAGCACATTTTCAAAATTGAATCTCCGCCAATTTTCATTGTCCTCGTGACTTTGTGCTTAATATTATTAGTAGCTTGTTCGTCTCTCTGGGGGCTCGCTCTCCGCTCATCACGCCAGACCAGAGACCGATCCCCGCCCATACAGGGGGCTGCCCCTGTACACAGTGGCCACACTCGGCCACATTGGCAAAATAATTTATTATATTACTGGGTAGGTCTAATACAGCAGTGTTATTTTTTATTTGCTTTTGACTCGATAATAAACTATATACCTACTTCAGTTATCAAATACCAAGAGATTAATAAGAAAATTATTTAACTAACTAACTTACCATCACGCCGTCTCCCCGGAGGGGTAGGCAGAAAGAATGGAACGCCACACTGTTCTGTCCTGACATACTTCTCTCGCCTCCTCTACATTCATACATCTTGTCATGCACGCACGTCGATTTCTCCGACTCCTCACGTGACCTACATTCAATATTTGATTGATTTGATCGTGCCACGTTTTCCTCGGCCTTCCTCTATTTCTAGCTCCGTTCACGCCGTTTACATATACCTTCTTTTCCATTCTGTCCTCACTCATTCTTTTATGGACTTGGATTTCTAGCTAACAGTGGATCGGCTCTTGTGGCTATTCTTCTTGCGCCCGATGTGAATATTGTTACAAAAGTGATTTGATATGTTGGTTTATGCGGGGGCTAATTTGTATGGCCCGGGAGTGTTCCTCTGAAAGATGATCTATGTTGGGCGCTTGTAGCGGATATCTAACATCAAATTGATAATGCCTTACCCAGGTGAAACTAAACAACTAACTAATTAACTATCACGCCGTTTCCCCGGAGGGGTAGGAAGAGAGGATGGACCGCCACACGGTTCTATTCTGACATAACTCTAACATCAAAAGTACCAATCTGGCATTCAATCCTCTGTTCACCCCTGCGGGAGATGCGGCGTGATTGGTTGCGGACTTCATCACCACCTATTGGCATACCCCCCTCTAAAAGTTAATAATAAAACTTCTAGAAAACAGATGCTTTCTTCCGTAATTAATTATTTAATATGGAGTATTATATCATTTTTCAAGAAGCAATAAATTACTCGTATATTTAAAAAATATATACGAGTATATTTCAATAAATTTTATTATCCACTATGTGTGTGTTTACTTCTTTTTTTTTACTTTGATACCTTTTTATAAGATTTTTGTTCCCTCTGCGTCAAGTACGGATCCCCTGTATGCATAGGCTATAGTTACCCATATCTCCGGCGAACACGCCATTCGTTACTTCACTCTAATGAATCCTAAATTATTTACCGATTTTAAAAATACATGACTCTTCTGACTTACGTACAATGGGTGGTACTACGCAGCGCTCCGGGCCGGCGGATTACTTTGGAAGCCAAACAAGTTGAACGAATATTATAGTAGACACACTTCTTGTCCTATTGTTATTTGCGCTACCCATGGCAGGCGATCTGAAACATTCACACAACACAATTTACAAATATTCGTCACAAACGTTCAAACTTATTCCACAAACCAATCTCAGAAAAAAAAAGTATTCATGAATAATATTCCGCTATTCAATCTTCATTGAACGCACGAAAAATTTGCCGGTTTTTATTTCAATATATTTTTTTACGATCATAATATATCGATTTGTAAACATTCATACATCATGTCATGCACATACGTCGATTTCTCCGACTCCTCGCGGAGCCAACATTCAATATTTGATTTATTTGATCGTGCCACGTTTTCCTAAGTCTTCCTTTATTTCTAGTTCCATTTACACCGTTAACATATCCATTTTTTACCATTATTCATTCATTCTTTCCATGTGTCCAAACCATCCTAATGTTCCTTTCATTATTTTGTTCATAACACTTTCATTCGCATCGCATTCACTTCTTATATTTTCATTCGATACTCTATCATACACAGTTTTCCTACACATTCGTCTAAGAGAATCAAAAATAAATATTTAAAAAACTTATAATAATATCGAATTTGATTGTTATATTGATTTTTTGTGTTCGAGAACCATCGTTTTGGTAATGTATTATAACAATTGTTTTCTTTTGTCTCTACACCCAATGGTGTTGTATTCGCGGCAGGTAAATCTTATTTCAAATATTTAATTGTTCACCTGTGACGCAATTCTATCTGCGTCATAGAATTAACGTTTCCCTTACGGAAATTATTGGGTTGGAAAATCAAGTATCTGAACCGAGTCTTTTCAGAATCGTCGAATTTATAAAGGAGAACAACCTTTCACTGTTTAAAATAATATACTACCTATTTTATATTATACTTATTTTATATTATACTCGTATTTAATTAATTACGAAAATAAGAATTCTTTATTTCAAGTTTGGTATCCATCGTGAGAATCAGTAAAAACGTTATTTCGTCACCTGAGAGTAAGAGGGTTCCAACTAACAAAGTTTCACATTTGGCTTTTTTTTCGTGAAAAGGGTTCTTACTAACATTATCTATAAGTACAATTAAAAAAAACATGTAATAGTATCGTCATTTTGATGTTACGAAAATAATCAAGTTCCATCTGATCATTGAAAACACACAATTCACTCAAGAAAGATTCATTTAAACTTAGAACTTTATTATTCCAACTGTTGCCAGACAAAATTTACACGTTTCTTGGTAAAAAAAATCTCTGGAAATTGGAATAAAACCCCTTTATTCCATTTACACACCCGAAACCAACAAAACTTTGACTTCATTTTTCTCAGCTTTTTACTTTTGTCAGTTGGAACCTTCTTACTCTCAGGTGACGATTTCTTAAAAATAATTATAAAATCAAATTTCATTCAACTTGCCGAAAGGTCGAGCAGGAAAATTAATTTGGGTAAATTGTTGAGATTCTTTAATGGCCGTATAAAACATGCATATGGTTTTACAAGGAAATTGTTTTTAAAATCCGACAAAATTATATTTGGTAACTAACAGTTTTTAAGCTTTCCGTCCAATTAATTTTTAATCTCCGTTCGTTATTCAAAAGTAATATAAAAATTGCTTTGATGTCGGGATGAAACAAATGCCGGCGGGTACTATTCAAATACGCCAATTAAAGTAGGGCTCATCATTCGAATGAAACATTCTATCTAATTTATTTACCTGCTTCATACTAATTTAATTGTTACCATCACGGTATTCGTTTCCACTAGTACAGTATTGTCGGACAAATATTTACGGAATGTGGGTGTTCATTCCGCAAGGAAAGTAAATTTTCTGTGTGAATAATCTACGCTCAAATTCACAAATACTTTAACTTTGTTCAATTATTATAATAAAATGTAAAGATATTATCATATCTACGTTATCTCTCTGGTATCGCCGCCATTTCCTGTCCCATATCAAGATGTCTCCTGTTTGATAGATCTCTCTTATTTCTGAGATTCTAACCCTGTCCCCGAGATTCCTCCCTGCAGTATTGCATTCGCAGTACTCTGATATCAGACGTCTAAAAAAGGCTTTTGGTCCTAACTGTGTTATCTCTAGTTTCTATACCATGTGTCATAATGGGCCTGACACAAGTTTTGCAGATTCGGACACAAAATAATGTAAGTTATAATTATCATAATAATGTAACATATCATCATCATCATCAGCCATTAATCGTCCAGTGTTGGACATGGGCCTCCCTTCCAGACTTCCACATATTTTTTCCCTCGTCACTGAATAACATATGGCTGAAATAAACATATTTAAATTTTATTTGTTCATACTTTCAATTCAACTTTTTTACTACGAGTAGGTATAATGGAATAACCACATGTTTATATAAAGGAATAAAACCTTTGTACTTGGATCATCTGTTATGAAGATACGGCTCTTATGACTATTCCTTCGTGTTTGATGAGAGCGTTGTTGGAAGTGATTTGCTGTGTTTCCTGTTCTATACGGGGATTGATCTACGTGGCCCGTAGTGATTGTGAAGTGTTTCGGGTTTTTAATTTTATTATACATCCACATAATAAATAAAAAAATCGTCCTGATTTTATAATTTCTATTACATTTATTTACAGTCACATCGTGTCAGCACAATTTAAATAGTCCGTTTATCGATTCGTTAAATTAAGTGAAGAACGATTTCGCGTTGTTTTACTGTCGGTTTTTCTTGAATTCGTTTCCGCGGCCGCTTTCTCAAATGTATGGATTGAGTTTAACTCGGTCGGGGGTAGTTTGACTACGTTTATCAACGTGATTACTAATAACAATAACTTGTGATTCATTACTAGCACACTAATACCGGCTAGTACGGGGCGGTACTTACATTTTCTGGTCACGATCCACCCTTTGATTTCCCCATCGCTCATGCCGGTGGTTTTTCGTCTTTTTCTATATTTTTTTTAAGAATACAAAGTATGCAATTCGTAAATTTCACAAAACATATATTTTTATTATATTGTGTTTTAGGCTTAAAATTAAATAAGTGTTGTATGAAATTTTCAAATTATTATAAATAATGTCTTCAAGAAATGTGCCAGAAATACATGAATATATTATATCTGTACCCGAGACCTAAAAGTCTTAAGTGTTTTTTTGCCCGAAATGAGTCAGATTTTCATTATGTTATTGTGTTAAGAATTTATGTTTTTTAGGTACAGATATAATAGGCATAAAGTCAACAATTTTCTGGCATTAATATATACAATTTCTCACGCCATCTTCTTTTTCTTCTTCCTTGCTGTAGACCTGTGTGTTCTGTTCTCCAGAAGGTACTGTGGAGTGGATTCCTAGCTGTCCTTCCATATTTTAAGAGGTCTTCCACGAGGAAGAATTTCGTAAAGCTGATTTTGTAGTGCAATATAGAGGTGGTGTTGATTCTTTGGACATGACCATACCAGTTCCTCCTACTCCGTCTTATAATATCCTCAGCCAAACATATCTATCTTATTCTGTTGTTGCTCACGCGATCTTCAATGTCTTCATCTCGAAAGTCTCCAAAGACCTTAGTCTTACGTAAGGATAGGATAATTTGAAAGGGTGCGTTTTGAGAATTTTAAATCTCAAATTTTCACAGAATGGCGCAGTTTATATATCGTGTTTTTTTACGTAATCGAAACTGTAGAATCGTTCCCTCGTAGCTTGGTCGTAACTAATAGGACGGCAGTAAAGCGTCTCCAGAGACCTGCCCCCGGCCAGTCAAGGTACGAGCTACCGGGGCTGCAGGCCAGGTCTTTGTGGTCCCTGCCCTCACGCAATGGCCTTCGTGATCCGCGGTAGATTACGATTAGTCTAATACTCGCTGCTTTCAATTTTTGATGCATAATAAATTTACATATTGTCGATTCGTGTGGCCAACGTAGCATGTCGCCATTTTAAAATGTGTTTATCGATTTTCAATAAAATGTACGATTTGGCATTGGCGGTTGTTTATACCAGCTCTTCGCTTTATGATCCCGGAGAATTTTTGTAAATAAAAAGGTTTATTATACTTTTCACATACTAAAAAGTAGGTGAAAAGTTATCACTTCTTTATTTATTTTTTGTTCAACACTTTTGTTTATTTATTTCAAAAATATGATAAACTAAAGATGATATAAGGCGCCTTTGACGGAGCGCTCAGAAAAAAAAACCCTTACGAATCGTTAAGGAAAAAAAACCTAACCGAACAAGTGATTTCACATTATCAAAAAATACCGCGATTTAATATAGTATTGACATTTTAGAAAGATAGATTATATATTTAAAAATGGAACTGAAATATAGAATATCTGATATGCAGCAAATTAAGTTTATCTTTATCTAGTTATCCCCACAATCCTAATTAAAAATTTCCTATATCCATATTTAGTTTCATACACAATGAAATATTTATAATGTACACTAATTGTTTAATTGTTAAATTAAAATAAAAAGTGATATTCTATTGAATTGTTGATTGTTATACCCGATGTTACCAACATTGGTTGGCGAAACAGCTGTCGCGACTATTTCACCAAATTAAAATAAATAAATGTTAAAAAATGTGGTATAATTAAATTGTTTTAATTAATCCTTTAAAACATGCCACTTTGTTTTTTTTTATCATAAAATAAATATAATTTACTGTTGTATAATTACAAAGTATTTCATTTTAATGCAGATTAATACAACGTGAACACATTGTATTTCATTAATCATTTGTCTACATTATTGATTTTTTTAATTTGTTTATCCCTGTATTCACTATATACAAATATATAGTATACCCTATAATGTTTTAGTATCATCATCATCATCATCATCATCATCATCTTCAGCCTTTAGTCGTCCAGTGCTGAACATAGGCCTCCCTTCCCGACTTCCACAACTCTCTATCTCTCGCCGCTCTATGCCATTGACCTCCTGCCACTCTCTTGATATCATGAGACCATCTGCTAGGATTTATATGGTCGGTTCTCGGTCGCCACGTTTTAGTATACCCTTGTCAAAAATGACGAATTTTTTGCATAGATATATAATACTATTGTACTAGCCATTAGAGCTGAAACTCTGTAACCCAGAAGATCCAAGTCCACATCAGTGGCGGTACTCCCATACAAGCCCAGAAGCCTGGCTTGCGTAAGAAATTTTAAATCAAAACCTCTTCTTACAGAGGTTCAGCTCTTGTGGCTATTCCTCTTACGTCTGATAGAAACATTGTTGGAAAGTGATTTGATGGGTTGTTGGTTTATGCGGGGGCACGATTACTTAGATTTGGGGGTTTTGATTAAAAATTTCTTACGCAAGCCGGGCTTCTGAGCTTCTATGGGAGTACCGCCACTGGTCCACATATACCTACATTTTTCTGTGTAAAATTCCAGTCGTAATATTTAATTTTTTAATTTTTTAAATTGTCATTGGGAAATTCCACAAATCTTGAAATTCTGATTATAGTTGACTCATACATCTAATGTTTGACATCATTGTTGATGCCAAATTAAATTTTATTTAAGTAACGCAAAAAATATTTTTTTTATTCAATATTTAATATATTTTCGACGACGTAAGTTTATTGATCTTTGGAGCATCTTTGATCCGATTTTGTCGCGTACCCGTTGAACATGGCGCAATGGAATTGTGATTAGCGATACATCACTTGCTAATGTCATTAATGTGGCACTTGGTACGGTCTTGCTCAATACAGAAGATAACAATATGCCGGCACAGATTTGTATCTGCGCACGCCACCCACCCACCCACCATTAGCGTCTTTTGCAAACTTGACAAAAAAAAAAATGCCGATAAGTACTATGTAAATTTGTGTATTCTCATCAATATTCCTAATGCGTGTCTTGTCTAAGTGTGTAAAAGGAATGTTAAAACTGTTATTTAAGTACCCAAGTTAAGGAACTCTCCAAGATAGCCATGAGTGATGTTGAGTTTAAGTTCTTTCAACTTGCTTTCCAAAAATGTGTACTTTTGGTATAAGAGCGTAAATTAAGTAGGATTTTTTTAAGTTTAATTTTTTTAAATATTTATTCTATGTTCGCCACCACTTTGTGTTGTGGATTTAGTTAAAATAACTTTTTGAAATTATTGTATTTTCACTACACTTTTTTTTTGCACTTTTCACAAACTTATTTCGGGACACAGACGCTCTTCCTAAGTGTAGAAATTTTAACAATAAAATGAAACAAAATCGTTACTTATATACTACATAATATAAAAAAAATTAACTAATGGAAAAGGGGGGGGGGGGGGTAGGAATTAAGTATTGGGGGTAGGGTTAATTGTATAGTTAGAATTATGGAAGAGGGGAAACGTCAAATGTCGGTCTTAAATTTAAGTTTATTTGGTTGTTTATAATATCTTCTTTACTTTTAATTCCTAAAATTTCAAGGTTATTCAAAGTTATATTTCTATTATTAACGTGTATGTAATTATTGTATGATATTCTCAATTGTGTACTAATTGATTACATTTCAAAACATATAATTATAACTGTACTAATTGTGACTGCAAAGTTTATGCTAAAATGTTATAATTTTATTAGAATGTCTTACAAAATTACCTGAAGGAATTTTTTGTATGAAAACTTTATCAGTTTTTGACAGGTACTGAGTTTGAACAAGATGATGTATATTTATTATACGGTTGATTAGGACTTGAGTGAACGATTGTGTTTTAAACGAATATTCTTTTGAATTTGACAATGATCATAATATTTTAAAATCATATTTTTGTTGTTCAACACGAGTATCGCGTTATAAGCGACTCGGTCGATAGCTTTCCTTTGTGTATTTTTGTGACCGGATGAATGAGTGAGACTCGAGGGAAGAAGGGCACCAAGGGAGCGAGTGACTTCCGTACTGAAGGCAGGGAGATGATGTTGCAGGGCCAAGGGCGGCGGAGGACCTTTGCGCGAACTGTGCTAGCCGAGCCTCCACCAGCGAGGGTGAGTGGGGGGCCGCGGCCCAACACCCCGACATCTGTTGCTTTGTCTGGTCGCTCTGCTTACTTGTATTGTGTACCTACTAATCCGTTGCCCCCTTCGCTGGCTCTAGCCAGTTGTACAATATCGCGTTTAGTGTCCTTCCCCTCGGACCTAGAAATAATAATGATCTCATTTTGTATTTGATTCGGACTGGACCAGCGTCCTCAATTCCGCAGCCATCCATCTGTGTGTTCATTTAAATAGTCGTCCATTATGTCCATCTTAATTATCGTCAAATAAGTCACTGTGATAGTAAATTTGTGCACATCACGATTCAACTTTCAACGTTACATATATTATTATTTTATGTCCAAAGTATTGTCGCATTGTATTCATTTTAGACGTTGACACCACCCGAGTCCATAGACACTTTGGTTTACGTTAGTTTTCAGCTGACGTAGGCACAATGCTAACACCATCATTTTTTAGCTTTCTTCGCGTTTTATGAATTACCAGCGCTACTCTGAATAAATATTGTGTTATCCATTTTCGTTTACTGAAAACACGAAGTAGCGCGGGAGACGAGCTACTGAGCTGCCCTAACAATAGCCATTTCTGTGTGAATTTATTATTTTTGTATTAACATTTATTTCCGAGACACCATATTGCAATAGTGGAGGTACTTTTATCATTTATTATGTGCTAACATGTTACACTTCCTACAGCAGAAATTTAATATCGAACTCACGAATTCATTTATTGTTTCATAAGCTTTAATGTATTTTATATTATGTTGACAGTTTTGGATAATGGTTTCATCAACATCCATTGTTTAAATTTTTTATTCTTAAATGTTTCATAAAGATTTTTTTTTTCTGAGCGTCTCTTCATATTGCTAACTTTCTCTAAAAACAATAAATAAATCTGCCTACACTGATGTTATTTATTTAGCGAAATGGCACAACACATAAATATCAATAATGCTATCAAATGGCACAACACATAAACATTAATAATGCTATTCAATAATTTGCAATAGTTACATCAGAATCGTAAAAAAATGTTGGCTCTATCTTTAGCTTGTCAATATGGCATGATGAGTAATTCGATTTTATAACAGGCATTGAAGGATTTTTCGGGTCACTGAATCGTAAAAGTCGCCGGAAATGAAAAACCAGGCACAGATTATGGCGGACATACTGGTCGGTATAAGTATCGAGTTAAAATTGTTTAAATAACTTTAACCCTCCCTTCCCGGTGATGGGTATCTTCTACACGTTGCTTCGAATAACCATCAATATCTCTATAAATTTTTAACGTTAAGATTTTAGGTATTCCTCCATAATATATTTACGCATTGATTAAAAAAATAATATTAATAATAATCAGAATTCATCGGGTACATCGGAGGTATTTTGTGAACATCCGAAACAAAATTCGTAGCGCTGAGTACGCGACACTATATTCGCATCTCACTCTTGCATATGTTCTAGCTCAATGTTCTCACTCTCGCCGTCCCGCCGCGCCGGCGGCAGTCGCTTTCGGGCTTGCAACCAGAGCTGGTCTATCCCCGTTCCGTGAGCGTTGCAAGATGGTTTTTAAATGTTTTTTAACTTCAATTATAATTATATAAGGGGATTAGCTATGAATGTTCCTATTTTTCCGATTTAAAATCGCTATTTTTTTAACGCGTACTGACTACCCTACACCGGAACGCACGTTTTTATTTTAGCACCGTAAGGGAAAGGTTAATTACAAGATAAAAATCTTGTGCTTGGTAAAGGACTCACATTTTACACATAAATATTATAGAAAGTTGATTTTCCTTCTCTTCAATAATCTCGTAGTTTTTAACAGAAAGGTAGGTATATTATTATTTGCTTAAACCGCTTTTTACATCATTACAGCGCGAGCCAAATCGATGTAAAGGGTATAGCTATCAAATTGATTCTCGTGACATGTGATAGGTAGCTAATCTATCGCCATTTTATTGTCACGTGAATTTTTTATCAGACCAAAGACAGTGTAACAATCACTCTGCCATCGCCGGAAATCGAACCCTAGACCTACGGTGTGATATTCAAAGGACTTACGAATCGGTTACGAAGGTCGAAGATATTAATGAGTTTGAGTTAAAAATAGGTGTATTTTCAATTTGTGTTATAATTTTACAATGTCTTTGAATTGTGTTATTGTCATCATAGAATATAATAATATTATGTAAGGATTGCTGCGTTTATTCGGACATATGGAGTGCATGGGTGAAGAAAGAATGGTTAAAAAATATACGTTAACGATGTGAATGGAGTACGGAGTCGAGGTAGACCGAGGAAAACATGGCATGACCAAATTAATAAAATTTTAAAGGTTGGTCATGTCAGAAGCGGGAAAAATCGACGTGCGTATGTGACTCGATGTATGAATGTGGAGGAAGCTAGAGAGGTATGTCAGGATAGAGTAGTGTGGCGGTCCATTCTCTCTGCATACCCCTGCGGGGAAACGGCCTGATGGCTTGTTGGAATAAATAGAATTATTTAATGTAATATTAGTACGATAACTTGTGTTTTGCGTTTTAATAGCATCATACAGTAGATATTAAAAAAAAATCGCTTGGTTGTTTATGCGTATATATGGTTAAATGAATCCAAGAGAGATAAGGCAAAGTGGAAAATTCCCGTTCGCGAGATTTTCGATTATAATAATTCACACCTACACATTTGTGTACAGTGATATTAGAATATTATTTGAAATAAACATTCGAGATAAACTTTTCATTTACTCCTACCATTTTATCTTTATCAAAATTTATTATTTATTCAGCTTACATGCGCGAGAGACGGAGACGAATATATTTTCCACGTAATATTTTACTGTTAATCCAGATGTTAAAGATCAGTTAATAATTTTATTCCTTAATTAAATGATTAAATTCTTAAAGTACACAAATAAATCTTACATTATTTTCTTAGTAAGTAGGTGTGATTAAATTTATTTCTTAATACAAGTCTTCTCATATAATGTTAAAATTTATTGCTATTTTCTTCTCAAAATATTAGATTTTCCATATTAATTTCGCGTGGTTTTGCTTGTGGTTAAATGTGTGATAAATATGTAGTAAATATTTATATGATGCAGTTTCAAATGCAGATGCAAGAAGTTAATACAGTGGGAAATTTAAATGGTTTGGACACTTTGAAAGAATAAATTTAGATAGTATACGTTAGCGATGTGCATGCACGAAATGAAGGCAGATCGAGGAAATTGCGACACGATCAAATCAATCAAATTATAAATATTGGCTATTTGAGGAATCTGAAAAAACGACGTGCGTCCATGACATGAATATTTTATATAAGTGTATTGCCCACCATTTCTGCCAACCCCTTCGGAGAGAAGAGGCGATGGTTAATAATTTCGGCAAGTCAACTTTTTTATCCATAACGGCGTATAAAAGCGACGCTTTATATTTTAATTTGTCCAAAAAATGTACACATTTAGAATTGAAATATTTGTAATGTGTAATTTAGTTTCAGCGCTCGAATCACCCCTAATCCATTTTTTATGTATCAATGACAATATTTTCTTATACATAATTATATCGTAGCAATCACCTTTGGGAGAGTCTTACCTCTCATTTTTTCTCGTGTTGTGGTGATAGGTTTGATCGACTTTGTGTCGTTTCAACATCGCATCTTCCTTTCCTTGTCCAATTTATATAAGCGGCCAATTATTTTATCGAACTATGTTAATAAAACAATTTTTAAATACCTTTTTCATTTTCAATTGTAAATACAAATTAATTAACATTTTGAATGTATACAAATACTTGAAGACGAATACTGGATTTTACCCATTGCGGGTTATCATTTTAAGGATTGATTGTATCTCAATAGAGACGAAGATGCAAATTGGAAACATAATATGGTGGTCGAGGCGTTTACAGGACTTATGACCTGTCATTGGTTGGGTTAAGCGCACGCATTATGTAATACAACATTTCCCATTCCGCCCTTCTTACGACCACCGCATCTGACAATTTTTTGGAAGATGTAGGTATACGAGTATATGCTACAATGGTGCACTAAACTTCACATTTTTTAGTTCAATCTACACTAGCGCCATCTATTAAGATTGGATTAAGCATTAAGCAGAAAATCTTTATTAAATCAAATTAATTAATATGTTTTTCTCTAGTTGTGTAGCATAATCGTTTCACCTAAAATACTTACACAGCCCTGTTCAGTTTCAACCTTTAGATCACCACGCGAGTGACGCGAGGTTCCCGTTAACTGACACTTATAGTGCCTCCCTCATAAAGCTATGCAATTTGTCTTTGTCACTAGTGTGTACACAATATTATGTTTCTCCATTAAAGCCACAAAACTTTTAAACTCCATTACGATTGTATTGTATCATTCCCTTTTTTTCAAAGGTGTAAGCAGAAATAATGGACCGCCACATACTTATCTTATACTATCTCCCATTTACGTCGTTAACATATCGCACGCTTAATAGTAAACTGACCGATTATGGTTTAGGTCATAATTGAGTTAACATTAGACAGAGGCTTGTGTTAACGCTATCCATCTTCTTTTCACAATGTTAACGCTATCCATTCGTACGTACGATAATCGTTCACAATGTTAACGCTATCCATTTGTACGTGTTTTTCGACTGTTTTTGTTAAAGCACCGACTCATGTCAGATTGAACAAAACTTGTTTTTTTGAGTTAAGCCAGTGTTCTACTAAGCGTGCGATATCTTATACTTTCTTTACCATTTTTTTCCTCATTCATTCTTTCCATGTATCCAAACCATTTAAATGATCCTTTCATTATTGACCTTTTTAAAACTATATATAAACACAAAAAATTTCAGTCTAACAAGTTCTCAAAGTTATTACAACTTTAAGTTTATATAATTACAATCGTCTTGTTTGCATTACATTTTGGACATCTTCGTCGGAATAAAGCAGTTGTTATTCGCTTAATTTATTGTTGCTTAACCAATCACGTCTTCTGAAAGTTTCATAATAAGTTTAATATAGTTATATTGGTGTGTCGTGTACTACGGTATTAGAAACCCCTCGTAAAAGGAAACATGTCGCTCTCTAGGGATATTATAAAACTTCCAGAAAACTTCCTTTCAATTTTCACGTGCAAAATAATCTAATTGCTTTTATGTGTCGAATTGTCTAGAATCTTCGTTTATATCGGTAGATGATATTGGGGTACACCTTAATGTATTTGATTTTTTTAATAAATTGAATTATATATATTTTTAAATCTTAAAATATTACAATGTTTTTCAAATTTTCCGAACTATTTTACATTTGACCACTTTGTCATGAAAAAAACAGGGGTACTGCTAAAAAATATCTTCAGGACTCTATTTTCAAAACTTAGTAAAATTAAACTTAAATTATTGTTAATTCCTTAACACTTTAGCGACGGTGACGTCATTATTGATGCTCTTTTATGAATTTTATAATTTATATCCGTGATTGCCAAAAATATGTAAACATTATTTGGATTTAATAAAAAAGTTTATTAACTAATTATAACTAACTAATAAACCGTCACGCCGCTTCTCCGAATGGGTAGGCAGAAATAATGGACCGCAACATACTTCTTTCGATTCCTCAACATCGTGCCATGCATGAACGTCGATTTCTCCGACTCTTCAAGTGGCCGACATTTAATATTTGATTGATTTGATCGTTTTCCTCGGTCTTTCTCTATTTCTTGTTCCGTTTACATCGTTAACATATAATTTCTTCATTCGTTAATTCGTTATTGTATTGTAATACCATTTTTATGTTCAATTTGAAATAAATTATCCGTTTTATGTTTTCGAAAACGTATAAGATTTTTTTGTTGGCTCACTCGCTTATTACGTGGGGTGTTATTTTGTCGTTTGCCTATTTACGCTAGTCGCCCAATAACTGTTAGGTGAATCACCCACGCAGGTACTAGTCGGTATGAAAACTGTAAATCTGCAATAATAACATATTACAGTTGTCAAAGTCCATTTGATTTAATATTGTTTTTATTTATTTTATATCATTTGAATTATATACTCTTTACCATTTAGAATAAGCAAGAGGGAGTGTAATAATATTGCCATTCTGATTTGTGGAATATAAAATTTGTCAAAGTGGCATTTAAATAAAATTAATATCACTCATTCTAGTAATTTGCAAAAATATTTATTGACAGATTAACCTTTGGGTTTTTTTACGAGAAACGTGCAAAAAAGCATTTTTTTTATTAATGAAATTTAATTATATATTAATTCATTTTTTTTAAATTACGAAACGTCAAATACTCGGTCGCACCATTCGCCTGCCCCTTTTAAAACTATCATATTTATGAAGACTTGTACTCGAGTGTTGTTGGCACACGTGCGTATCCCTAAAAGTTTGTACATTTTAGGTATATTACTTTTTCTCAAGCGCGTACGTGATACGGGATAGCGCAGAATGGTACAGTCACAGTGAACGTATCACGTACGTTCAAATACGTAGGGTGGTTAATATCACAAAATTAAATTAAGACAATTTAAATGAACGATTAAGTATATTGTAGTTAAGTACGAATAAATAAAAAATATTAAAATAACATAATATTAAAACAACAAATAAATCGATAGACTTTTTAATATGTATAGATAATATATAGGCGCGAGGAGATGCCTATTGGTGGCGATGAGGTTCGCAACCCATCACACCGCGTCTCCCGCGGGGGCGAAAAGAGCAGGATGGAGTGCCGCATCGGTTAAAGTGTGGCAGTCCATTTTTTTTGCCCACCCTTTCGGGGAGACCGCGTGATGGTTAGTTAGTTTATACGTAGGTCATATGCTGTGTATAATTTCAATGAATAAATCTTATTGTTTATACTTTTTTGATACTGATACGAATGAGTCGATAAAGTATCAGAAGGGTGCATAGTGCATATAAACCGGAAAATCCTCAAACTCTAACAAAGTTCAAAGAACCCTGAGACGGCTCATATAATTATAATAAGTGTGTTTTTTTTATTTATTACTAAATAAGGATTTTTGTATATTTTGTAGATTCTAATGTGCATGTTTTTATCTGCACTTCTTACACTTTTAATAATAAATAGTAGAGAACAAATGACGGCACAGCAATGTGACAATCGTGACAGTGGGAACAGCAATGACTGCCACACCAAAGATCCCGGAGTCGACAGTGTGAAAAAAATCCTCTCACCGTCTTTGGTCTGGTAGAATTCACGTGACTATAAAAATATCGATATACTGACTAACTAACCATTACGCCATTTCCCCGGAGGGGTAGGCAGAGAGGATGGATCGCCACATTGCTCTGTCCTGGCATACTTCTCGGTCTTCCTCTATATTCATACATCGTACCATGCACGCACGTCGATTATTCCGACTTCGAATGTGACCGCCTTTTAGTCATTTATTAATTTGGTCATGCCATGTTTTCCTCGGTCGTCTTCGGCTTCTTTTCTCACTCACGCTGCTTGTGTACAACTTTTTAACCATTCTATTATACTTTTCGATATACTAACTGCTATATTATGTCATGAGAATCAATAGCTAAAAAATTGTATACTTTATACAAATAATTTGTTATATACAAACATGTGAAAAGCAACGGGAAACTACCACATTAAAAAGGCCCAAGTGGCATCTCCAGAACCAGCAAAGATGTTAATAGTGCTGCAAATCAATCCCTGGATTGAAACCCCCCAAAAATGTGTCCATTAAGAAAAAAATGTGTCCGTTAATCTGGATATAGGTAGATATACCTCGGTTTATCTATATTCATATAGATATATCTGGATATAGTATGCATAATCAACCCCCTGATAGTGGATGATAATCCTAATGATATTTTAAATTGCTTTATTAGCCGGTGTAATGACAGTATCATAATAAATATATTTTTAGTTCTAATTCCGTGACATAATAGACAATTTTTATCGCTTCTCGGTTATTACAAGATATGTACAATATTTTTTTATATTTCTTCCGTTATCGAATGAACCATAAACGCTACGGCGTTGATACTGGATTCAGCTGCGTCATAATAATATAATAGCATATGCTTTGTGCAGGATAAACGCCGTAGAAATGAGATCATTAAGAAGAATGTGCGGGAAAACGTTGTATGATAGAATACCGAACGATGAAAAAAGAAAGAAATGTAAGGCAGATGACTGCATTATGAATAAAATTAAAAAAAGGATCCCTGAGATGGTTTGGACATATGGAACGAATGGATGAGAGTAGAATGGTTAAAAAGTTGTACACAAGCAGCGTGAGTGGGAAAAGAAGCCGAGGACGACCGAGGAAAACATGGCATGACCAAATTAATCAATTACTAAAAGGCGGCCACATTCGAAGTCGTAATAATCGACGTGCGTGCATGGTACAATGTATGAATGTAGAGGAAGCCCGAGAGGTATGCCAGGACAGCCCATTGTGGCGATCCATCCTCTCTGCCTACCCCTCCGGGGAAATGGCGTGATGGTTAGCTAGTTAGTTTTTTTATATGCTTTGTGCAATACTCTTTT
Organism: Lepidostoma basale; assembly: GCA_022606425.2. Classification (NCBI taxonomy): domain Eukaryota; kingdom Metazoa; phylum Arthropoda; class Insecta; order Trichoptera; family Lepidostomatidae; genus Lepidostoma; species Lepidostoma basale. The sequence goes on along the minus strand of JAHDVF020001268.1, from coordinate 1,597,257 downwards.
GCAGCCAAGGAATGAAACGTTAATAATATTCATCGATACCCATTACTTGCTGCCCGGCTATCATCCAACCTGACCCTAACCGGGCTCTTAGTTCTAATTACACGTCTTTACTATTGCCACACTCATAAATTCTCACCTGTAACTCTACCTCTATGGCAGAAGGTACGTGCATATTGTATTTCACCGACTTGTACAGGCCGACAGGTCGTTTCCAGCTCATGTGACTGTAATATAGATAAACAATAGACGTTATTTGACGATACACGTAATAATATTTAGAATTTCAGTTGTTCGTGTGACAGCAGTTATCGTTGTTCTTATGTTGTATTATACATACGTAGGATCCATACGTATACAGTTGGATTTGAAAATACTATTGAGTCGAACTCGGTTATTACGAGGAAGATGGGAAACCGTATGAATTTGCTCGTTTTAAGCATTACTCGTTATATCAGAGAATATGTATCCTATTTTTCAATGCTTACAATAATACGCTGAAGACATGAAATATCTGGAGCGGTCACATAACATGAGCTCTGGAAATCGTCGTTACTGGTTTGCATTTCTCAATTTGACATTCACTAGCCACAGCATAAATCAGACGCCGCACCAGGGTTGCTGACGTCATGGACCGAGTGGCAAAATTGAAATGGCAATGGGCTGGACACTTGGCTAGACAGGGTGGCAACAGATGGGCACCCAGGATACTCAGTTGGAGACCATGGGAAAATAGGCGAAGTGTCGGAAGGCCGCCGATGAGATGGACCGATGATATTATCAAAAAGGTTGGAAAATCTTGGATGCAAAGGGGGCAGGATAGAGACGAGTGGAAGAAATTGGAAGAGGCCTATATCCAGCAGTGGAGGGAAGAAGGCTAGCAAAGAAGAAGAAGAAGAAGAAGCCAAATCATAATCATTACTGTCATTAGCTTTGTTGAGCACAGCTTCAACAATATCACTTTCTGTATGAAGTCCAGAAGTTAACAAGTCCTCGTCAACACGCACAAAATCATCCATTTTATCATTGGACAAAACAATTTCGTTGGGTTTTAACCACTAAGAATATGGCAAATTGTTTTCTCTGTTTTCCACCCTTTAATCGATTCATTTTATTTTCCACAAAATTCAATTTCGATTTAATGAAACAATTGGATATTGCAGACAGAGTAAGGTTATTCCATGCATCATTAAGTAAAATTAATAAACTGGTGGGTAGTGGTTGTTTTTAAACGATCGAAATGTAAACAGTTTTAAGACAATTTTTGACGATATTTTTGCTCGGTATGCCCGATAACTCATTATAAAAGTGAATAGATGTATGTAGAAAATCATAAGCTAAAATGTCAACGAACGTTTCTTCGTTACATGCGAAAGTTTCACTTGTTGTTTGGCTTGCAGCAAAGTGTAACATTTTGTAGGTTCTTGAGATGCCACTTGGCCCTTTAATATGGTAGTTTCCCGTTGCTTTCCACATTTTTGTATACAGCAGGTTATTTGAATCCAATGACTGTAAACATTTTTTTATCTATTGATTCTAATGACATGTGATAGGTAGCTAGTCTATCGCCATTTATATTGTCACGTGAATTCTACCAGAAGGAAACGTAATTTTTTTTCACGCTGTCATCCGAGAATCGAACCCGATTTGTTATGACTAGGGAAACATTCTTTTAATTGTTTTTGTGAACGTTATTCATGAAATATATCTTAAATAATATCGAGCGATATTATAAATAATACATAATATTTAAAATAATACTACGCTATACAAGTTGTATTTCAGTAAAAACTCTAGATTTTTTTATGATTTTTTTTTATAATCATAGCAGAACAAGGATTCACAATTATGTATATCCCAAATTTTCCGGGCGGAAGCACATTAAACTTCTATGTTGAAGGCGATTTGTCTTTCAAATTAAGTGACATCGGATTTTGCTTCCATTTAGATGTTGCTAAAGCTAATTGAAGACCGGTTATTACAAAGTGTTAAGTGGTTTAAACGTAAAACAAAGAAACGGAAAAAATGTTTTACATGTGTCATGTGGCGGCATCTTTAGGGTGAATTTGAACTGCACTCTGTTTTTTCAATCACTTAGCACAGTTATTGGCCTTTATGTTTAACACCAATTAGGTTCAAAACACATTTTTGACTTTTTTGATGTTACACTTTTGTAATGATCAGCCCTCAATTTAATTATTAATTAAACAGTAAAGTAAATAACGTGTTTATTATGATAAGTTTAAGTTGTTTGTAACACTTGATGATGCCAACATAGGTTGACGAAACAGTTGTCGTATAATAACAGTGTTTCAAAATTATAACATTAAATAATGATTAGTTTCATTATTTTTTTGAAAATTATTATCTTTCAATCGAATAGGTATGCGCTGTTGTGATCTATAAATTTATTTAACGTTTCTTCAGATCAATTAACGGATAAATTCCCTACTATAGATAATTTATATATCTTAATATTCCTGGTGGGTACATTGTCAGAAAATATTGTTATTATCTCCCTTGCAGAACCAACCAGTGATGAAAGAAATCGCACTGCTTGAAGATTAACATTTAAAAAATATATTATTTAAGGAATGTTCAGTAAGCAAAATATTATTGATTAAATTATTAATTCTGGCTTAACATTAAATAGTTGCTATCGTGCTCCTGATTCGATTTCTTGTCTAAATGAAGGTTTTAAATATTGGCAATGTCAGTTTGTGTTAATAAATAATTACAGTAAAAATTTATTTAAAAATTATTCTAAATTAACGACTTCCGGGCGTGATCCGTGAACGGAGTTCTACCTTATATATACTAAAGTGGCAACAGCTATGACTGCCACTCCGAAGGCCCAGGATTCGATTCCCGGCGATGGCAGTGTGAAAAAAAATCGCACGGTTTTTAGTCTGGTAGAATTCACGTGACAATAAAATGGCGATATACTAGCTATCCATTACTTGTCATAAGAATCAATAACTAACAAATCGCACGCTCAATAGAACACTGGCTTAACTCAAAAAAGCAAGTTTTGCTCAATCTGACATGAGTCGGTGTTTTAACAAAAACAGCCGAAAAACACGTACGAATGAAAAATACCGGTATAGTGTAATGGAGGTCAATTGGTGGAATTTTGACTTAATTTTAACGCGAAACGATAGATAGCGTTAACACAAGTCTCTGTATAATGTTAACTAAATTATGACCTAAACCATAATCGGTCAGTTTACTATTAAGCGTGCGAAATGTATGCAATAATTGCGTTTAAATAAACTGATGTATACAAAAATGTGGGAAGCAACGTTAAACTATCACATTAAAAAGGCCTTAGTGGCATCCCAAGAACCAGCAAAGATGTTAAACATTGAATTACATAAAGTGAAACTAAAAAGTTGTGTACTTCAAAAGTTATTGCTTTCCGAGTTGGACATTGTTTGAGACTGTCTGCATATCTCATCCTTTGAACTCGGTCCTGCGGTCCGACCCACCAGTTGATTGGAACAATTATTAACGGCCGTTGAAATAATGTGGCAGATATTTATATCAATTGTAGGAAATGGCAGACAGAAGAGGCTGCGGGGAGCGGAGCGCGGCCCTCGTTAGCGAGTCATGGGACCGCTCACACGTTATTTCACTTGAGCGTACCGCGTCACGCTTTATTCAGATTTTCATTGTCCCACGTGACCGCCACGTGACGCGGCCTCGCGCTGCAATATCCCTACTGATTTACTATTATATATATTTTTTTCTCGTCTATCTATAACTGTATTAGTGCACTATCGTGTTTTTGCGGGTGTGTGCATCATGGATCGGATATCTTTTTATTAAGATTTATTATCGGACCAATATGTTGGAAGTCTCGTTAATTTAGAAACTCGTTAACGTTTTTAATTACGATATCAATACAAGCGTAAAATTTTATTTTTGTAATCAAGGATTTAAATCAATTGCTTTAGAATTTATAGAATAGTTTCTGTATATAATAATCAAATCAGTTTATCAAATCAAATCAGTTTATTAACTCAAAAGACATTACAAACAGGAAAATGTTTAAGGCATCTATTGAGTACAGGTAAAATATTATAAAAAATACAACAAAGTACCAGTAAAATCTTTGATATGAGCTTAAAATAGTTTCTGTATATAATAATCAAATCAGTTTATCAAATCAAATCAGTTTATTAACTCAAAAGACATTACAAACAGGAAAATGTTTAAGGCATCTATTAAGTACAGGTAAAATATTATAAAAAATACAACAAAGTACCAGGAACGCATTAGAGATGGTTCGACATGTTCGAAACACGAAGACAAGATACTTTCTAAAGTCAAGAGTATTTGTCCCCTGAACGTACCTTCACTAATATAAATAATATGGTGGTGTCCAGGCTTGAACACAAGTCCCCTGGATCAGGAGCCAATCGTTATGTCCTCTGGACCACCGTCCGAATTCGTATGAATTATGTTAGATTTTATGTTTTTCTTGTAACAATTAAATCAAATCACATTGTTGCGCAAGTAATAATCAAAGCGGGCCACGCGGTTTTCTGTGCGCCGGCATTCGCAGCGGTAAAGAGATTCTTTCCCAAGAAATAGCTCCAACACCACGACGTTATCTTTAGACACGCTGTGGGACCGCGACCCGGTGGCCAGCCCAGACCCGCCCCACCCCACTTGATTGTCGGCCAAGTTCGGCCGTGCTGTGAGATATGACCTGCCGCCGCTGCCAGACTACCTCATTCGTCTCCCGCCTTTTGCACGTTTCCCGCCACCTTCCCGCTTATTTTCAAAAACTTTTAAACCTTCCAGTCAAAAACTTTTAAACCTTCCAGATGTTCTAGTGCCATATTAAGGAAGAAATGTAAGGCAGATGATTGCATCATAATTAAAATGAAAAAAGGATCCTAGAGATGGTTTGGACACATGGAACGAACGGACGAGAGAATAATGGTTAGAATGTTGTATACAAGCAGTGTGAGTGGAAAGAGAAGCCGTGGAAGACCAAGGAAAGCGTGGCATGACCACATTAATCAAATACTGAAAGGCGGCCACATTCGAAGTCGTAAAAATCGACAAGCGTGCATGTTACTATGTACGATGTAGAGGAATCGAGAGAGGTATGTCAGGACAGAGCAGTATGGTGGTCCATTCTCTCTGCCTACTCCTCAGGGAAATGGCGTGATGGTTAGTTAGTTTTAAACTTTTCTACTGTGATAAAAAAGCCCTGAATTCAAACGGCCGATTCCACGCTTCGGGAACTCTAATATTGCGCCAAGTTTACTCTTGGCGCTGGATGTTTTTTTTTAAACTGATAATAAATTCATCCGATTATTGTTGTATAATGTGTGCGTAAGCATTATTTTTTATCCACTGATAAAATATCTCTCATTTCAGTTAATATCTTACTTAGAATCATATTTAAAACAAATTTATTAAATGTATTTTCGTGTGATGCGTTCAGCGAAATACTATAGTAATATAGTAGTATAGTATTACGCTGAAATACTATCGCAAGATGAACGAAATGCTATGAAGAAATTGATGCAAACACTATTTTAGATGGTGATTGTAAAGACAGCCATGACACCTTCCGGCGCAACGCGGTTTGGCTGGGAAATTTATTATTTTTGGCTACCCTGAATCGACGAGCGTAATTGTAATACCGTTGACGAACGCGAATGTTTATGAACAGTAAATAAATGAAGACAAATGGCTCATGCTTACTTTAGTGTTTTTCGTTTGTTTGACCTTTGTGGAAATTAGTAAATGGATTTGTTCGTTGCTTCCTCCGGCCTCTTGAGTCGTCTCACTTTCGTCAATTTCAGTTCCAAATAATCTATATCAACAGCGATTAGTTTCGTCTGCCATATTGCTATCGAAATATTCCAGTTAAAAATATCTTAAACCGTTTATCTTCTGCACACCGCTGGCTGCACTAAAGGCCGTGCCACACTGTTTTAAACAAGCTCTCCAGAAGGGTGACCTTGGTAGAGAGCTGTGGAACCCACGGTTGGTGTAGCGTCCACATACTGTTGTCAACAAGCTCTCCACAGGGGTCACCTTTGTGGAGCCCACGGCTGGTGTGGCATCCACAGTAGACACCATTTTCGTTCAATACGTCCGCACTCCACCGATCGCGATGCCGCTATGCAACCGACCTTGACTGGTGGAATGTGGAGCCCACACATGTGGAATGCGTGTTTACAACGGCGCGATCCACGCGCTACTATGCGCGTCCGTCCACAAAGGTCAAACGAATTTTGGTTTAAAACAAGTGTCTACACAGTTTTAAACCGCTGGTGGAGACCGATGTGGAGAGCTTGTTTAGAACAGTGTGGCACGGCTTTTATTGTATATTTTACACCCATCAAACGATTCAATAGTGTCATGTTAACCTTATCAATGTAATACATTGTTTTTATTGACACATTTAAAATCAACACGATTATACAGTAGATACGCGAATTATAATCTACCTCCGATGCTCCACTTTTTTTTCTGAGAATTAATTTATTTAAACGTTTTTGATAAATGCAACAATGATTTCATGTACAATTGACAAGCCGCAACCCGGCTTATACATTGTATTAATGTTTTTGGTTACTTTTAATTTTCGTTATTTACGAATTGCGCCAATATTTTTCATGCATATCCTGTCTCGTAAAAATATTTGTGGTTTAAGACAAAACCAAAATAACATATTTTGCGTATTCGAAATTGTTTTTGTCACACTCTTGGTTGCGGCAAGATAAAACATAAAAATATGAAAGCTCTGACGTAGGTGTAGTCAATAATAGTAGCGGGAACAGAGAGTGTGACGCCCCGCTACCCGCCCCCTGGCAATTGTCCTACAATTGAGAAAAATCTTTTCGTCGTCCAGAAAAATGTCTAGCGCTTTAAGGCAGGGGGCGTGGGCGAACTCTGTTTACGTGAATTTCCTTATATTCCTACTCAAACTTCCGTCTTGCTGTGTGGCGGGCACGCACTCACGCGGCACTCTCCGTTTTTGATGCCCGTCTTTGGCCAACTTAACTTAACGCAATAATACGTAGCCCCCGATTTTCAGCTCTATTTTCGACTGAAAATAAGACGCCACCGGCCAATTAGACTGGCGGTAAACGAGTTAATGAAGGAAAATCACGAATGCCGCAAATTATTACAATTCCTAAGCGCACTCGACAAATGGTTGTTTCGACAGCCAATTGAATAATTTGTTTAAGAAGCCTACCATCCGTTTATACTTTTAATTTATTCAATTTCGAATGTTAATTCCGCAATCAGGATCGGGTATTGTTTTTGGAAAATAAATTGAAAATTTTAACGTATTGTTTCTTGAATATTTTCCTCTCTTTAAAGATTGTCACCTACCCAATTTTTTAATTCACTTTTACGAATATCGCATGAAATGCTGTTGTTTATTTCAGTTGTACAGAAATAAACAACAGCATTTCAGTTCAGTTGTTCAAAAGTGGAATATTTTTCGCAATTCACTTTTTCAGAAGCAGTTTTCTTTCTAACATTCCGACTTAATTTTTTGTGAAAAAATTATGCTCAGTTCCATCTGCATTTAAAAAATCCAGGGGTAAAATATTCAGCAAAAAAAATATTGGGTACTCATCTTACTAGCTACTTTATCCTTTCATTAGCAGCTAAAAAATAGCACCATCCATCAATTGAATGAAATCTTCTTTATCCATAGTTTTTGCTAGTTTTTATGCTCCTTATTTTTGCGAACTTTGATAAACCAAATTTTCATTACAGTCTCAATTCAATTATACTTTCTAGACTGTTCTCTTTTTCAATTCACAATCTTTATGGAAATTTAAACAGTTTTGATGTTTGATCCATTTTCAAGATCTCAAATAGGAGTAATTATGACATTTTAAATATGTAGCATTTCATTAACTCATTTTAGGCAAGCTATCCATAACTCTCAAATAATTCACTTTGCATTTAAAACGCTAGCAGAAATTAGATTTTTTAAATATGATACACACGCTGATCTTTGTATAAAAATGACCTATCAACACGTTTTCAGTAATAAATAACAATTATTCGCCGAGTATTGATATTACATTTTGTATCTATACATACACATACGGGACTGTTTTGTTTTTTGCGTGTGGTTGCCATCTATAGATTGACTTGGGAACTATTGTTTATCAGAATATATAATTATCACAATTTATTAAAATACACTTTTATTTTTGTATGATGCCGTTTTGGGACCGACGGATTGATAATGTTATCCATGATTAAAATATCTGGCTTCCATTATATACATAATTTTCCTATGGCAAATGTTAAATTTATATTATTCTTGATTTCTGCATAAACGCAATAAGCATTGGATATAACCATTGATTTGATTGCCCAAAGGTTCCAATTATTGAAAGCAAATTTGTTTAAATTGTGAATATTTGATTTTGGTTGTCAGCCATGCATCAAAAGTGCTCTCATAAATCTCCTCTAATCACTGCCTAATGAGTTTTTTTTTTATCTATTTAATTTTAGATTAGGTAAAAATAACAGGTGCCTAATACACCCCCTTATCATGTTTTCTTTACCAAATTTAATTGTGGAATGACGGTGCATTTTTGGTGTTTACCTTCCAATCAATTTGTAAATAAACATTCAATACTGTTGTTATTAATATTATCGATCTACAGTTAAGAAGTTATTCAATCAAAATTGCTAATCTTTTTTCCATTTTTAAAACTGTTGAGGTTTTGTTAATCTTTCACACATTGCGTGTATTAATTTTATAATCATATTTCACATTTAATTACCTCATTTTTGTTTAGCATAACTGATAACTACATATATGATACATATTATATAAATAACGTATATATTTATACTTTTTACAATGGTCATTTATTATTGAGATATAATGTGTGTGAAGTAAGCCAGATTGGGTGTCTGCCAGAGCATTTGGATCCTACTAATTTAAGGGAAGTACACTTTGATTGAATTATTAAATGTGTTTTTTTTTTCAGCTTTCAAATTTCAAGAAAACCTCCTTAAAACAATGATTCAGATTGAAAATACATTCTCTGAACTGGGAAGGTCATGTGACCGACATTGCCTCATCATCTGTGACCGTGGGACCATGGACGCCAGCGCTTGTGAGTAATCTTCTTGCTAACATACTTTTCAACTTTCTTCTACAGTCTTCAATGAAATCCAGAATATTTACTTGATTTATGAAGGATCCATTTCTTGATTTGAACCCACTACCTCTTGAAAGATTTCATGAGTCAAGTTTTCTATATAATAAAATTTTTGATAAACTTAATCCCTTCGCACCATGGACAACAACTGTTGTTTGTAGCACCTGATAAAGCCATAATAGGTTCGCGAAACAACTATTCAAAAATCTCAAAAAAATATATTAATAAATTGTGATACATATGATAACAGTGTTTCAAAATTAAAACAGTCAATAATGTTGTAGTATCAATAGTGTTTTGGCCAAAATAATAAATTATCTAATAAATATGAATGGTATATTATCAAATAATGGGAATATAAAAATTTGATATATTAACACGTTGTATCCCGGAGCCGTGTAAACATGTGATTGTATAACCAAGCGATGTATCCCGGTCCCGTGTTTTCACGTGGTTTACCAGTCATCTAAAAATGTGCATTTTATTGATGTCTAACTTTTTCGTAGTTCTTTGAATAGCAACTACTCGAACCATTCCAAAGCTAGGTATTTTACCTTTTTTGACAAAAATTAACAGTGGTTTTTTCTTTAGTTTTAAATAATAATTTTTCGCCTTCTGGAGACCACATTTTGCAGTCACCGGATCCACTTGCATTAGTGCGAAACTTGCAGGATCCACTAAGCAGGTTGTCAGGGGATATGTCCAAGCATATTTTAATACTCTCCGAGATCATGTCCGCAACGTAGACATAAGAAAAACTTGCGAAATAGAGGATATCGTTCAGTGTAATAGATCCAGAAGAAGATACTGGAGGGACCATGTAGCCGGAATGAATAGTGACAGAGTTGCATATGCAGCCGCTTATGAAATCCCCTCCGGACACCGCCCACCTGGAAGACCGCCTAAGAGATGGAGGGACAGCTGGATCTTATCATCCGACGAGATATGATTTCTGTGTCACAGATCGTCAGATCTATTAAAAGAAGAAGAAGAAGATATTTTAAAAGCTATAGCTCCCACAAAAAATAAAGATAAACCCTGATGAAACCCTGATGTGTGCAAAGCACAAAAAATGAGTGAGATCCGGTATATGTGCAAACATTGCAATGTGGCTCGTCATAAAGCCCAATGTTGGTAAAACTACTGTACAAAAATGATGTATTAAAGTATTTTAAATTAATATGAGAAGTTTCAATGGATTTAACCGTGTATTTTCATAATTTTAACACTTCTAAGAAACCTTTTACAAAAATGGGCCGACACTGGAGTAAGATTAATGTGTATTCGGTGGTAAATTTGAGTAGTCATTATTAACATGTTTTTTTTTTTCAGTCATTGCAAAGGAAAAATGGGAAAAACTAATAGCTTCCAACAATTGGAACAATGTGGAGCTGCGAGACAACCGCTATAACCACATTGTGCACATGGTCTCCGCAGCCAATGGGGCCGAACATTTCTACTCTACCGAGGTATTTTTATTGCCGTTGTTAAACAGTTTTGTTTTTTACTATTTGACAAAAAAATCTCACCAGGCTCGCGGTAACAAAAAATATTTATTTGTTTTTAGTTTATGTGTTCAATTCAGTCTCATTATTAATAAGTTAATATATGTGTATGAACCATTAAAAAAAATCTAAAAACTTTTGTTGAATTTGTTTCTGTATTTCTCAAGTTTCTATTCTGTCCACATGAGCTAATCTGACCTTATCTAGTTTAATATTTTTTATAATCATTCCAGATAAATTCCTGTGAGGTTTATAGTGAAAATATTACATTCTTACTGCTAGATTTTTTGTTACTTATATTATTATTGATATTTGTGATAACATTTTCTGATATATTGTATTTTTCTCAGGATCATGCTTGTCGATCTGAAGGAGTAGAATTAGCTCGAGATCTGGATTCTAAGGCTGCAGCTGCGTGGATCGGACACCCCTACTTCGACGTCATCGACAACTCCACCGATTTCGAGTCAAAGATCAAACGTATGATTGCGTGCGTATGCCAAAAGATAGGTTTAGACGTTGGAGACAGATTACTCTGCAACTCCAGGAAGCTGAAGTTCCTGGTCCAAGGACCATTGCCTCCAGATGCAGAGTTCCCGCCATTCCAAGACTTCAACGTTATCCATAACTATCTGCAGAGTATTGGACGTCACAGGACTCAGGCGCGCCTCCGTAAACGTGGCCAGAAGGATCACTGGTCCTACACTTACACTATCCGTCGCCCGCAACTCTATGGGCAATCTGTAGAGGTCAAGACGCAGCTCACGCAGAGGGATTACAGCAACATGCTCTCGCAGAAGGACAAATCTCACTTCACCATTTACAAGAAGCGAAGATGTTTTATCATCAACAATCAGTACTACCAGTTGGATATCTATCAGGAACCTGGACATCAAAGGTATTTTATTTTTAAATGACAATAATCTTTTTTAACCCTTATAGTGCTGCTGGCTATATTTACAGTCCAAAGAAAATAGATTTGTTTTTACTATTTGTCAAATGCAATCTCATCAGGTAATATTGACCAGGTGAGGAGTCGGACAAATCGACATGCATGCATGACATGATGTATGAATGTTGAGGAGTATGTCAGGAATGAAAAGTGTGACAGTCCATTCATTCTGCCTACCCCTTCGGAGAGATGGCATGATGAATAGTTGGATAGTTAAAAAAAGTTTCCAATTGCGGCACGTTTGCAGCTAATATTTGAATACATCCTTTAAGCCTTTTTATTTTAGTTCCTAACTAATAAAATTGTGTGTAATAACTATGATGAACTGGGACTATCTGTGTAGCCAACTGCAATTCGAAACCTATTTTTTTACTGCAAATGAAGCCAGCCACACAATGGGGGTTAACCAATATGTCTTAATCTGTTCTAAGAATCTTCTCTTCTTCCCCATATTGCTCTTAACATTTTAAAGTATACCATATATAATACAAATCTCCCAAATACATTATTTAAACATAACTTAAATTAAATTATTTTTGCCTTCATTGCAGAGATAATATATGTTTTTTATGCAATTAAGGCTGTAATGTTTTATTTTATTACCTTTCAGGTGTAAAGGTCTGATATTACTGGAGACCTACAGTGTACATGAGAAAAGCCAGTCACTGGATCTACGTCCTCAGTTCCTGAACATTACGAAGGAAGTCACGGGAAACCCAGATTATTCCATGTTCAATCTCTCCTTAAAAGAAGACTGGCACACATCCAAACAATTTTGCCGGGAAATGATGACAACAGGTATTTTTTTACAAGTTTTAATCAAATTATTCAAAATTTTAGCAACGATTCCCAATATATTGAGAATATTTTGAAATTATTGTTAGATTTACTAATATTTTCAGTGGAATAATTATAAAAAAAAAATTCCGTTCATTTTATATCTGCTATAGGAAAATTGTAAAATATTTGTATATTATAAATCTTTTTTAATATCAGATAAAGGAGGAGAGGCTGCGACTAATCAAGGGACAGATCCTAAAATGACAAACGGAGATTCAGATTGCAAAAAACAGATGACTAGTCCTAAGATGGCGAATGGTGGATCACCTGGAAACCAGGAGGTCCCAGAAAATACAAATAATTCCAAGAACAAAACATCTCCAAGAAAAGAATGTAATTCGCCCAAGAAGTTTGGCTCCGAATTATCCAATGGTACTTTTACAATTTCTCATATTATTTAACCGTCGCGTTGCCATGTGGTCAATTGAGTTTCCACTGCCAATTTAAAGTTGATTTTCTTAAAACCTATGGACCCTAATATTATAAAAAAAATTGTAATCCTCCATTGAAGTGTTCTCAATATTTCGTAATAAAAAAAAAGCAAAAAATTACTTCCTTCATCCCAAAAAAAAATATTTTCTAAGACTGCCCTCACCTTCATTCGTGTTAAGGTAGAATTTGTTTTGCTAATATTTACAACTTTATCAAAAGTGACAAATACTTACTCGCTGTTTTGAACGTATTATAAATTATATCTTTGGCTTTTTCAATATGTACGTAATAATACCGACTGTAGACGGAAACGCAGGACGCAACTTAATAATATCAGAACTGTGAAAATATTAACACTTTACCAAAAGGGACAAATATTAATACGTACTCGTTGTCTTGAACGCACTATACATTTTGCCTAGGTGCCTTTATCTTCGCCCCGCCGGCTGCGGCGCGCAGACAAGTTTATACCTGATGTTTAGTCGCTCGTATGCTATGACGCATTACATATCAGAAATCGCATGGTTCCAGAAAAAAATTAATAATGATATGTTTTTCAAATAATCCATGTATGTTATAGATATCGATCTATTCCTAATGAAATTCCCTACAAGATGACATAAATTAAATTTTGATTCATCTAGTCATATGCTTGATATTTAGATAAAGTTAGCGGTAAACTGAACTTACCACATGGGAGCAAGCGTTTTGTTTTGAACACGGTACGTTAAGGGTTAAAAGTAATATTCTGATTCACAAAGTTGACCATTTATTTAAGTTGTTTTGAAATATCATTATAACCTGTTTCGTTGATTTTTAGATAAAGAGGAGGCGGCGCCTTCGCGGGGATCTACTTCACCGAAGATCACAAACGGAGTACCTAAGTTAAAGAAACAGATCAGCAATCCCAAAATGGCGAATGGTGGTTTAATTGAGAACCAGAATTGCGACACCGGTGACTTCAGTTCCAAAACCGCCAGCTTGTCGCGAGACATGCTGATTCAACAGAACACCAACGGTATCCACAAGAACGTCTCTCCGAGGGCGATCAATGGCAAGGTTTAAATTATTCATTTTTGTTGAATATTTCCTGGTGACAGTGCGGCGAGTATTGTTGATTTATCCGGTAAGGGGCCTTCAGGGCTTTACATACACAATCATCTTTGGTTATGTCCCTGAATGCTGTTAACGTATCTGTATACATAATAATATGAATTATTTATTTTAAATACATGGGTTATTTTAATATTTTGAACTATTTCTTCAGTATTTTTAAATTAAGTACTCTTTGTAATTATGTGCAATAGTTCTTTTTTTTAATTTAAGTTTTTTTGGCCTGTTTTATTAGCTAGCCTCAATAGACTACTGGAATTCATTATTAATATGTAGACAACAATATTTCACCAAAAAATATCAATCATAAACGAACTTATTTTTTACTCAGGATGTAAAATCAATAAAATTCAATCATTTTTACTTTACCATTTACAATAGGGCTGTCCAACTTTGGGTAACCCACGACCGCATCTTGTTCAATTTTACCGTAAATATATTTTTTAGTAAACTTCATTGAAAATGTCAAAAATTTCCCATGTTGCTTTTTAAACATTTCATTTTAAAAATCTCAAAAATGTTTCAACTTCAAATAATTATGTCTGTATTTTTTAAGTGGTTACATTAGATGCATATTAATATTGATATGGATGTGTAGTTGTTAATTACTATAAATGTGAAAAAATAAATCAAAGACAGTTTCTCATTTTAAGTAGGACCATATTTGGACAGCCCTTAGCTTACATATTGTACTAATCAATTTTATAATATGATTTTAGCAGATGGAGAATCTATGTCTTAATCTAAAATCTTTATATATATCTGTTTTCACCTATTTTTAATGATTGTATTATCAAAAGTAAAAATTAAGCACCCTAATCTTTCCTGTTTTGGATGTATGATTTCAACTTGTTCTCAGATTAAATATGTCACTGAAGCAACGGAAACACATGTTTGATTTGAAGATAGCTGGATGAATTGGGGATACTGCAATTTTAATTGAATTAATTAATTGTGCAATTTTCAAAAAGTGCATATTGTGAAAATCTAGTCCATCATTTTATTGTTTTACTCCAGTATTTTTCTCTATTTATTTCCCTATTGACTTTTTATTATATATGTGTGCATTATTTATTGGTTTGAGTTCCTTGTATTGGAATTAAGGATGAGAAATAAATTATTGTACTGTGTTCCCTGTTGCTTCAATGAATGAGTATCTAACGGAGTACTTGTACAAGTTGAATCAATATTTTATCTGATGCCCTATCTGACCAATTAGTGCGGAAAGATTACTCTATATTATATACAAGAGGATCTCATCTTCGCAATCAAGATATCGTTTACAGCAATATTATTTGTCAACTCGATTACAAGTTGATTAAATTATGAATTATGAACTGTGTTAATCAATCGATCACCTAATCATCCACACCTTTACGCAATTAAAATATATTTGTACCTGATATTTTATGACACATTACATGTTACTGTGTTTTTGTATCATTGGAATATTCTTAATAAACACGGTAAGATGTTTCTGAAATTGTAAAAAGCCTTAACTGACTCCGAGAGGTAATGTAAGTTGTGTAAATATGTATTAATTGGTCATATTTTGTGTGTGTTCAATAACGTTGCTGTACCTGGACATCTGTGTATAATATGCATCAAATATAAATGTAATATTATGTATTTAATAAATAATAAAATGTTACCAATATTTTTGGATTTCAGTGTACTAGGTCTGTAGTGAATACATTCTTAATTGTGTAATTCATATTTAAAAATCATTTCGATTAAATCATAATGCAAAGCTTTTTGCTGATTAGTTGTAAGGAGTATTCTTATTTCATTTACACATAGCCTTTAATGTAGATGTGTGCAATATTTTTAACAAATTACCTTTTTGTGAGTTCAGACTGGATAATCTGCATTTACATCGCTTTGTGATTATTTCCCTTTTTGGGTTGTTTGTGAGAAAGAAATTCAAAGTTGGGCAAACTTATGTAATTGGTACTTAATTTTTAGTTACTGCGAGTATTTAAACCAATAAACGTGATGCGTAGTAACAAAGTAAACATTTGGGTAATCAGTAAACTTAAAATTTTAGAGAATTGGATTTATGTGTACTTAATAAATAATTCTATCACTTTAAATTGCCGAGCATTCGTTAGAGTTCTCTAGACCTTCATAGATTAGTGCCGTAGTCCCACGGATTGTTAAGTCTATGTTGTTTAGTCCAATAAGTTCTCAAATGTGAATTAAATTTAATGTCCATCAAACCACTGTCACGTTAATAAAAATGCTTAATCTTAATTATAATTTGCCTTTTATTTCATTTGTTTCATTTCTAGAATCAATTTACATATACAAACAAACAGTATTGCATTCTTACACATCACATTCACTAGTTGGACATCTGCCATCCTCAGCAAGGTAGCACTCACCACGGGACGGGAGTTTGGAACAGCCACTAAACCCAAAAACTTAGATTCTATGTAGTGATGAGTACGCAAAAAAGAACTTAGTGAAATTAGATATTTACCTAATTATAGAATAGATACTTTTTTATTGGTCGACTTTAAATCATTTCACAATTGTTCCATATGAAATTTTCTGATTAGTCATGAGATCCAAAAAAGTGCACTTGGTAAGTATGTGAAGATTATTTATCGTTTCTTGAACTAATATGAATGAAAACATCTGTTTTATAGAAGTTTTATTATAATTTATGGGAATGACATGTTTCGCCTTTCTAAGGCATCATTATCATATGTATTTGATAATGCATTAGAAAGGTGAAACATGTCATTCCCATAAATTATAATAAAAATTCTAGAAACCAGACGTTTTCATTTGTACAAATTATGTGAAGATTACATTTAATAAAAAATTGATTAATGTTTTCGATATTAAAACAATATCTGAGATTTTAATACACATATATAACAATTATTATACTATACTACAGTAAAAAATCTAATAATTATTGTTCATAACAGTGCATATAGGGGAGCTTCCATTTTATTAGTTACTTAGAGCAAACTGGAATTATTCGTTCTCCTAAAATTTTTTTTTGCTTTTTTGCTAGGTATTAATCCAGGTGTTAAACCGGGTCTTTTCTTCCTAGCTGGAGCTTGATTTTCCCACTTGTCTTCCAGAGTTTCAGGAAGCACCTCATCAGGTTGACTTACTCCGCTGATCTGAGTTGTTCGGCCACGACTCGTGCTGTCTTCTAATGTGAATTGTGTCTGAAAACATGTTTTGAATATTGAAACATCTATCATAAAGATGTCCGCTTACCCATTTCACATACTCAGTTCAATTTATTTATTAACACTATTCAATTATGTATGATAGAGGAAACTGCGTATGACAGCGTGTTGAATGAAAATGTAAGAAGTGAATGCGGTGCGAATGAAAGTGTTATGAACAAAATAATGAAAGGATCATTATGAAGGTTTGGATACATGGAAATAATGAATGAAGAAAGAATTAGAAAAGTTATTTTTCTTTCTTTTCCAAATACAGATATACCAAATTTCCACCTACAACAATCTGATATTTAAACTCTTTTGTAAGAACATTGTTGTACACAATATTTTTCTTATTTCAAGCGAACCGCTTAAGACCTTAATTGAATTATTTAAGTCAAACAAATATTTAAAACAATAAATTTAGATAGTGAGAATCATAATATAAATGTGGATGCCGTCAAGAAAGAGTACGAGAATATATTGAGTACAAGAGAGCGAGAGAGAAATATTCGATTCTCTCCAAAAGTAATTCGAAATGCACATGATGCGTCTGCCCGAGAATGTTTCTGGATTATTTTGATTATTGTTGTATTATAGTAGTGTTGAAAACAAAAGGAGAACAATTTGGTGTGGTTAAGTGAATTTTTTTTAATTACATTAAAATTTATTACTGATTACGATTGTAAAGTTTTTAAAGGGTAGAAAATCTTTACTTCCGTGAATATTTCGCAGGTTGCAACTAGTAAAATGAAATTGCCAAACTCCCGAGAATCCGTCAACCAACAAACTAACTAACCATCACGCCGTCTCCCCGAAGGGGTAGGCACAAAGAATGGACTGCCACACTTTTCTTTCCTGACATATTTCTCTCGCTTCCTCAACATTCATACATCGTGTCATGCACGCGCGTCGATTTCTCTGACTCCTCACATGGCCGACATTCAATATTTGATTTATTTGATTGTGCCATGTTTTCCTCGGTCTTCCTCTATTTCTGGTTCCATTTACATCATCACTCCACCCTTCTCTGTTCGCCCCTGCGGGACGTGCGGTGTGATGGGTTGCGGACCTCATCGCCACCAGTAGGCATCACCCGCACACACTTATAGACTAAGTGTGTGCGGGTGATGCCTACTGGTGGATACTAGATTGATAAACATATTAATCAATCAACTAAATATATTAAAATAGCCATGGGATATATTATGCAGGTAACAAGAATATTTTACATGAAAAACCCTACCAGATGGTCAGCCTCTGGCTCCTCAGCGCTGCGCTGCAGGTCTGTGTCATGGGCGAAGGTGCAGTTGTGGCCGAAATGACAGCGGCCTTTGCGGTAGTTCCAACATATTTTTTTCCCGTTTATCATCTCCACTTTCCCTTTAGTCGGTACCTACACATTGAGAGCCTATGTACTTCACGATATTATGGTAAAAGAGAATTGTTGATTATTAAAAAAAAAACACAATTGACAAATACCACTGCTTAGTGAAAAAATATATTTGATTGAGTTAAACATATGATTGTAGTACAGTTAAGACTTACCAGGGGTGTTAGTTGAAGTTTGCCGGTTTTTTCAATAAAGAAAACGCTTAATTCTCAAGGGAATCTCAAATTTTTTTTATTCAAAGTATTGACTATCGGATTCTATACATTTTGCCCATCTTTGAGGCAAATCATGGATACCATTCCAAAAAAAAAATTCTCTTTCGAGGCAAACCATTCGACGAGCCATTTTTCGACTTTTTCAAAATTGGCGAAGCGCTGCTCTGCGAGTGAGTGTCCCATCGATGCGAAAAGGTGATAGTCGGACGGGGCAAGGTCTGGAGAGTACGGCGGGTGCGATAATATTTCCCAATTCAATGCTTTGAGAGTGTTCTTCACCAAAAGTTCCACCAGTGTTCTTCAAAATGGTTTTTCGATTTTCGATTTTTGTATCTCGTTCATTTGGTGTGGTACCCATTTTCCATACTTTTGGATCTTTTCCATGGCTTTTAAACGTTGGCAAATTGCTCCTCGGGTCACATTAAGTGTTTGGGCCAATTGTTGTTGCGATTGGGTTGGGTCTTCATCCAATAACGCCTGAAATTCCTCGTCTCCGAACTTTTTCGTTGCACCAGGATGTTCATTGTCTGTTAAATCGAAATCTCCACTTTTAAATTGACGAAACCATGTCTCACATGTTCTAATCATTGGAGCATGTTCACCATAAGTTTCTACCAGCAACCGATGAGCTTCAACTGCTTTTTTCTTTTGATGAAATAAGAAAAGCAACGAATGCCGCAAATGCGATTTACTTGGAACGAAACTCGACATATTCACTGAGGTAAACAACTATGACACTATTATTTTGGCAGAATGTAACTTGTGTATTTTTGAAGGTTAATAATGTCCATAGAAAAATATGACATAGATGCAAAATCATACAAATGTATACATATCTCTAGCGACATCTATGAGTAAAACCGGCAAACTTCAACTAACACCCCTGGTATAAGCTAGATATTAAAATATAAAATAATATGAAAACATAATAACACAAATACATTTAAAAATGTATAATAATATCACCTCTTGGCACATTGAAATTTTTGTTTTATTTGTTTTTTACTTTAAAAAATAATTAAAACAAAAATATTTCTTGTTCACTAGTAGTTAATAGAAATGAGGTAATTTAGAAACATATTTATTAATTTTTGTTGCTATCTCTTGACCATAATTTAGCTCCTCGGATGTTTTTCAGTTATTAGAAAATAAAATAATTTACTTGAGAATAAAACTAAAATAATGTAAAGTCAACCTGTACCATTTTAACGTGTTTCTCTAAAATCGCCTTCTTTGCATTTTCAGCTTCGACAAAGGGATTTGAAAAAACTGAGGTTTTAGAAGAGGCTCCATTGAAATCTGGTTTCGGTAATTTTATGGCTTGAGTTTCATATTTGCTGAAAAACAAATAAAGAAAAATCTGAAAATCACAATCTATGACAAGAAATATTTTTATCATATCATACCTTCGGTAATACAAGGGCACAATTGCACGTTTTGTAATTTTTCATTAGAGACATTTTAAGATTTTTGAAGAATAATATCGTGTTATTCTGGCTATATTGATCATACACTATCGCCTCTGGCAAAATGAGACTGAATTTAATGAGCGACTTTGTACCTCCAGATAAAGGGATGTTTTTTTAAATACATTGGCATACTTAACTCATTTTGAGAATTTTTAACAATTAAGGCATTGTCTTACCGAAGGTACAATATATCAGTTTATACTACACATTTAAATTTCTTGGTAAAAATTCATTCCAACTAATTTCAAACAAGAAAAATCAATTGCAACTATTAAAAACTAATATAGACGTTAACATTTTCTATGAGTATTTCAAGAATAATATTTGTAATAATTAAAAAAAAGTAAATAATAGCACAATGAAATGAAATATTACTTTTCTTCGAGTAAAACTTCATCATCAGATTTATCGGCTTCAGATTCACTAGATGATGTTCCATAATTTGCTACAAGTGAATTCATTGCAACTACTTTTCCTTACTTAAACATGCCATTAAGCAATTATTTTTTATATCTGAAATGTACAATTTAACCCTAATAAATAACATGAATTACTATCATGAATAACAAAGAAACAAATGTACACCCGGCAACACAAAAAAAAACTATACTATATCAAATTAAAAATGTCAATTTGTATGAAACCATAGACGAAAACGAAGTATCATGTTTGACAGTTTATTCCATAGATATTTGATAAAGATAGTAAATTGGTAAGCGAGTACGAAATGTCAACCCTTTCCTAACCCACACTATCGTAAAAATGTTAACATTTTTGGAAATTATAAAAAAAGTTGATGTATAACATACCTTAAAAAATATTTTTTCTTATTGAATGAATGATTTCTTTTTATTACTATCGAAAACAGAAATATGCAATCAAAAGGAATTCCGAAATTCGTTTCATGTGTATGATAGAATGTCGAATGAAAATATAATAAATGAATGCGGTGCGAATGAAAGTTTTATGAACAAAATAATGAAAGGACCATTAAAATGGTTTGGATACATGGAAAGAATGAACGAATAAACAATGGTTAAAAAATATGTAGGTTCGCAATGTAAATGTGACTAGAAATAAAGGAAGATCGAGAAAAGTATGGCTGTCCATTATTTCGGGGAGACGGCGTGATGGAAAGTTAGTTTTTTTGTATTCATAATATAAAACTACCGATTTTAGGTTTCGAAATCTGAAATAGTTGTTTCATAAATATATTCAATATACTGGGGGATGGATATAGAGAATGGGTGAATAACGCCCAGTTCCTGATCCAAAGAACTTCGATCGTGAACACGAGCCGGTTCCTTCTTTACAATGATGATCTATTATTTTTGGAGATTTTGAGGATTATGACACATTTTATATTAAAAATATAAAATAAATAAAATATTTAACCACGGTATGTGGTACCGTGGTTAACAAAGTTTTTTTGAATTTTATTTTATAATTTTAAAATGTCTAAACACTAAGTGAGTACTTCATATGAAAATTTGATTTTATATTATTTATAATATGAAATGTCAATTGGTTCAAATCATTAAAAATGTTTGAATGAAAAGTTGGTGGTCATGTAGGATTATTTTAAAAATACTAAAATTAAATTGAAATGTGTTTCTTCACTATGAAAAACACACAATAAAAAGTTTACACAAAAAAGCGAAATGGAAACATTTAATTTGCCTCCGTAGGGTAAATGCTGAATGCTTTGAAACATAATATGTTGACGTGTGGGGTATAGAATGAAGGGAAATGGACCATTTTTGGATTTTTAATATTTATTATGAATTCAAAAGTTTATTAAAAAAACATGACATCGTATAAATATCTAAAGATATAGATGAAGCACGTATCATGCTTAAAGAGTTTATGGAAGAGACAAATAATGGGACTCCTAATTAATACAAGTAAGACTAAAATAATGATGAATCTGATCCTCAGCGGTGCTGTAGATATTTGACAACTAGCTGATGAAAGAAGTCAATGAATACAAATATCTCAGCCATAACATTTCACTATCCAGAGATAATCAGACTGTTGAGTAGATAATCGGTTTTGGGTGAGCAGCATATGGCGATCAAAGAAGTTCATCGATAGCATCAACGTATCCAAAGACCGCTAATTTGATTGAAGTGAAAAGGTTGAAGAGAAATAAATTAATGATAATCTTTATGGTGGGAGGAAAGCTGTCGTGTACATTGTAATAAAGATATACCATTTTTGCTGTATGAATAAAACATTATAAAGTTTTCCATGGAACGCTAAATACGAGCGTCAATTTTTCCGAATCCTCACCTAGCTGATAGAAAATACTTTAAAGAAGTTGATTGGGCCACGATACCGGTTGAAGGATGGGCGTTAGAATTTTAAACAAATAAACTATGAGAGTTAGCAACATGAAATATTTGGTAAGCACGAAAAAGTTAAATCAGAAGACGAATATTACATCGCAAATATTTCAATAATTTCATTTATTTAGGGCATTTGCTGTGTGGAGAGAAATACCGCCTTTATATGCGCCACAGAGCGTGATCACAAGCGAACCGTGTCTTGGCGCCTACCCAGGCGCTCCGGTGTGGCCGTACCCTAAGTATGCTACTGCAGATATTTAAAAAAATAAAGGGAAAAAGTCTCATAATTGTCAAATACCTTTCCCTTGAAATGGGGAAAATGGATAACTGGCAATATTTTTTTGTGAGGTAGGTATTTGTAACAAATGTTTAGATTATATTGTTGGTACCCCCGGCGACTCCATTTGTGCGCGAAGCTACCCGTGTCGGCGGGGTTTGATGTTAAATTTTAGTTTTATTTAAATTTAAACCAATTAAAGTACCGATAGTTTAGTGAAAATAACGTAACATTTCGTTGAAATATTTGGTTGTGATTAGGAATGGCATCCGATGAAGAAGTAGATGAGTCATTTGCAGGTAATTCGCGAAATAAAAAATCACAGTAGCATGTCATAGGCCAAGCCGAATAGCGGTATCATGTGTTTACTTCCGATATCGGCAATTAAAAATTACATGTTAAAACTTACCCCTAAACAACCCTTCGGGGATTGCCTATTTGCACACTAAAGCGTTTTATTTCGTCTTTAGATGTGTCATTGACTGTTTTTATTTCAATTGTATTTTAAGTAATGCATAAATACCTCTAAATAATGTTTTGACAGAATAGACCATGCACATACCCTTCATTACTTCCTTAACAAAATGGACGCCGACAAACAAAGAGATTAGCAATGATAACCACGAAATATAATTGCCGCCAATCTTAAATGTGGTCCTAACCTCGAAAGCATCGGTTTTACTTGAATTGAATTTTGATATTTTCGCGACAATTTTTGTAAATTGAAAAAAAAAAAAAATTTCGCAGGTGAAGATGAAGTCGAGGATGGTGATGGCCAGCCTGACAACTCCGGAGACTCCGACGATGGACCACCTAAGGTGCTTACCCCAGCCGGTTCACTTTTCCAATACCTAAATTATATTTTACCAATGTTCATATTTCATGCTTTAAGACAGACAGGTGTGAGTGATTAGAAGGAAAAGTATATTTCCAATTATTAGTATGGTCTAATACCTTCCTGTTTTAATGTGTATCCTTAGAGATCCACATTCATAAAACAATACTATTTGGAATATAAACCAGTTACTTTTCGGGAACATTCGTAAGTATGAGATGAAGTGGTAAAATAGTTCAATTCTAATTTCACCTTCTCGATAGGTGTTATTCCATAATTTTTGTTTTATTATATCTTATAATATGCAAACATTTTTACTATTTGTTTTGTGAAAAATCTTTACATCGCTTCAAAGTGCAAGCTATTAAACCCTTTGAAAGTGCTACATGCAATCTTTTTTGCTTTAAACAATATGGAACAATATTTTATATATGAAAAAAAGGGATGTTTTTGAATCTTTTGTTTAATTATTTTTGTAGATATTTTTTTTAATTAGCAAATATATTACCTGTGTCCAAAACGGCCAAATAAATTATCCCAAATCCGGAATCCTTCCTTTTTTTTATGTTTAACTTTTCTCTTACTCTTGGTTGAATGGTCGAAGTAAAATAGGCCCTTAAAAAAATACTAAGTATGCAGTTTCATTCTATGTGTTACATACTATACGAAACTGCATACCTATTTAGTTTTATTTTGGTAATTACTGCTTATTTGACTTCAACCATTCATATGTATAATAGTGATCAGTGTGACTGAGTAATATTTGAGTGCAATTAATTTGTATAATAGTGATCGGTGTGACTGAGTAATATTTGAGTATGATTATATGTATAATAGTGATCGTGACTGAGTAATATTTCAGTACAACTATATGTATAATAGTGATCTGTGTGACTGAGTAATATTTCAGTACAATTATATGTATAATAGTGATCGGCGTAACAGAAATATTTGAATAACAAATGTTGAACAGTATTGACTGTTACAAATTATGGTACGAATGTGTTAGCAATTATAAGGTACTCCGGAATGATTAGACAGTATGTAACGATGGTACATAATTTATTGGGATATTTTGGAATTTACTATTTTCTACTACTCACAGGAGGAGGACGATTACTCTCTAGAGGATAGCAGAAAGAAGAAAAAAGGCAAGAAGAGGAAGGCTCGGGGCGATGATAAGAAGGGAAGAAAAAAAAAGAAAAAACGGAAGAACGAGAGTGAAGAGGTATAAACCCTGTTTACATTGTAAATGTATGGCATCACAGATTCTACTCGGAATGTAAAATTAATTTTGTAAGCGTAAAAAATGTGGTTTGTAAATGTGGAAATTTAATAGCTCGACCATTGAAAGATTACGATGAATGTGTCTCGGAGGTTTGAATTTTTACAAACGAATGGATTTATTTATTTTTTAACAATGGTGTAAAATCCCACTTTAAGTATTTTATGTTGAATACATTGGTTTTCTAGAAGTTTTATTATAGTAAAGGGGAGTGATCTATTTCAAATGTCATTGGATAATGCCCTAGCAAGGTGAAATCAGTTACTCCCATATAATAAAATAAAACTTCTAGAAAATTGACATTTTCATTAACATTAAATACAAATTGAAAGTTTTACATTATGTAGTTAGTTTTGCTTTTGCTTCACTAATGAATTTTTTTTAATTTTAATTTTTTTTTTTAAATTTAAAAATGAAACGTAAATAATATCAGACGATAGCAATGTCCATGTCCCTTTAAATATATTTTAATTTTATGTTTGTTTGGTGTGAAAGATTCATCATGTAGAATTATTTAAAAGTGTTATTTTATTTATATTCAAAAGTCTTAAAGTCTCGGAAGTTTATGCAGAAAGGGTTTTTATAAATCGATTGTAAATATTTTTTGTCAATGTTATTATTGATATTCTTTGATAGAAATATGTGCACAGATGTTAACACTTACCCAGCAATTATAATGTATAGATTTTCTGCTTATACTATTTAAGTTTTCAATTTCATAACATTGTTTTTATTTATTATCTTTATTGCACAATAAGTTATCTACAATGTGTGTTTTCGACATTTGATCAAAGGCAATGTGCGAATATGAGACAAAAAATTATCGATAAAAATTTACCCACCTAAGAAATAGGGGCTTTATTATTTTTTAAATGAAAAACTCGTTTTTTGTTTTTTTTAATTTTTTTTTCTCTTCAAGTAAGAGGCATAATTTCTTCAAAGTAGTTTCATTTGAAAGCTAGAAAGTCTACCTAGATAAGAAAATAAACAAAACTAACAATTTCGAACAGAAACTTCTTAAATTTTATTTTTTTGAGATTTGTAAATCATTATTTTTTTCATTGTAACTTTAAAACTGGGTCATTGCGGTAGACTTTTTTAATGTTTTATTGAATTTCATGATTTAATCTACAAATTCTCAAAAATAACTATGGGTCTATTTCTTTTCGTTGTCATGATATTCACCATCAATTTATTTCTAGGTAACTTTTCAAAAAAAATTCGCACTTTTATTGATAATTTTTTGTCTCATATTTGCACATTTCGTTTGATCAAGTGTCGAAAATACACATAGTATATTGGCAACCTTTGTGGCAGAGTGGCAACATCTATGACTGCCACACCAAAGGTCCCGGGTTCAATTCCTGGCGATGGCAGTGTGGAAAAAAAATCTCACTCCGTCTTTGATCCGATAGAATTCATATGACAATAAAAAGAGTGATAGACTAGATAAAAACATGTATACAGCATTTGGGTTAAAATAACCTGTTGTATGCAAAATTGTTGAAAGGAACGGGAATTGCCATTATAAAGGCCCTGGTGGCATCCCTAGAACCATAAAATATGTAGTTGTTAACTTTGCTGCCAAACCAACCCTGGGATTGAAACATAAAAAAAAAATGATACTTTATATTGATCATCTCTTTTAATGTGACCAAGATATTAAACAGACACAACCCCTAAGATCCTAATCTGAGGAACTATTATTTATTGTTTTCTTTCACGTACACTTTTTAGTTCTTGATATTAGTGCTTACACTAGTCGCTTATGCGGATATAAATACTTGTGATGGTGTCAACAGGAGAGTGAGTTTGGTGGGGAGGAGGGTGTGGAGGGAGGCGATAGCGACTATGCTCTAAGCGCCGTATCCAGCGGGAAGAAAAGAGGAGGTGCCTCAAAGGGAAGGAGTAGCAGCAGCCGACCACCTGCTACTCCAACAGACTCCGGTTCTGGTAAGGGATCATTTTTACTTAACCTAAATTTTAAAAGATTGTAAACAAGTCTTACAATAAGTATTTATTGTAATTTGTTAATTTTCCTAATTGTTTTGGCTCAACTTTTACTCTGAGATCTTTTAATCTTAACGTGGATTGAAATGACTTAGTGCATTTTCGCTGATATATAATACCACAATAAGGTATTCAAATTGAAGTCACATTGTACCTACTGTAGTCACTTTGTGAGAAATGTTTTTTTTTCTTTAAAAAGTTATGCAATCATTTTATCTTGTGTACAGTACCTATTACATTAGGTAAAATAATAATTAATTAGTAAAAAGAGAAAAGAAAGAAAATAATAATTGCCACGTTTGCCCCTGAGTGAAGCATGTAGACATCTCCAGGATATCATGTTGCCAACCAACAATCTCACCTTTTTTCAAGTCAGTACTGCTCCATAAGCTCCGCTGAATACATCCGAAATATTGTTATTGATAATTTATCATCAAAAATTTATCCAGGGTATTTGCATTAAGTCCCTTGGTGCTTTTTTCCTGAACGGATTTATGATATATTGACTTATTACAGAAAATATCTCGACTTGTAGTATAGATAGGACTTAGTGAGTTTTTGCAGATTGTAGAGTATTTTTTCAACAGTATAACCTCATCATTAAGTTAAAACAGCAAAATTTTGACTTAGTGCTTTTTCGCAGAATACCCACGATATATACAAATTTTT
Organism: Lepidostoma basale; assembly: GCA_022606425.2. Lineage (NCBI taxonomy): Eukaryota > Metazoa > Arthropoda > Insecta > Trichoptera > Lepidostomatidae > Lepidostoma > Lepidostoma basale. The sequence goes on along the minus strand of JAHDVF020001268.1, from coordinate 1,569,553 downwards.
TGTACAATTTGTAAAATTATAAAAAAATCATATCCACATCCATCACCTTGATCAGGAGTCTAGTATTTTGTACCCTAGACTTCTACCTTAATGTTTAACTTTTGTTTTTACTAAAATATTTTTTAATATTGTGTATACTCTAATTTGTTTCAGGTATGCCCACGATTGAGGAAGTATGTTCATCATTTGGGCTGACGGATGTGGACATCCAATACTCTGAGGCGGACCTGGAGAATCTCAGTAGCTACAAGCTCTTCCAACAGCATGTGCGGCCGATGCTGGTTAAGGAAAATCCCAAGGTATTTATTACATACAACCATTCTGTCGAGTTCTTATTGACAATATGTGAACTGTTGTCTTTGCTTTCAATTATTTCCACTTCACTCAGTTGTGAAAGTAATATATTGTTAAATTATTGTGCAATAAATGAAGAATTCTGTTAATGGGAAATTTATATGTTTTTTATTTATAATTATCAATTCAAATAGTTTTGTTAAACGTACATACTAGTTTTCCTATGACATCCTTTTATATATATTTAATGAACAATTATGTAATTTTAATTATTATGTTAGTAAATATCAAGAAAAAAATTCAAGACTTCTCATTACAAACAAGTGAGGTGATAGAAATTCTACAATACATTTACCATTCAATCATTTGGTGTGTTGCGTCTGTGTAGGTACCAATGTCCAAACTGATGATGTTGGTGGCAGCTAAGTGGCGCCAGTTCACCGATCTCAACCCACAGTCTGCGGGTGCCCCGGGTGGAGGATCCGAAGAAAACACCAACACTTCTGTCTCCTCGGAGTACACCAAGACGCCACGCAGTCGCAAGGAAAAAGATTCCAAGGTAAACAATGATTTATTGTTTTTATTTAATTGTCTTAATATTAAAGATGTTTGGATTGTGTACATTTAGGAAGTGTAGAGACATGTTTCTTATTGTGTCGCAATATTATTTCTGAGCATTAATTTAAATGTACTTGCTGAGCATTAATTTAAATGTGAAAAGTTTAGACTTTACTTTTGTTTCTTTAGAACAACGATGACGCCGAGGATGTGGATGATGAGGATGAGGAGGAAGAGAGCGACAGCGTGAAGCGGCGCGGGCGGCGTAGCAAGGCACCTTCCTCCTCGGGTCGCAAGCCTCAGCGCAAGCCCAAGGTGCCTACGCTCAAGATCAAGTTTGGCAAGAGGAAGCGGGCCAGCAGTGTAAGTCTTCGCTTCATTAACCCCTTTGGTCATGTCAATTTTAATAAATTACTGCTTTATAAATCTCTTTGAGATTCAGTAATGGTAGAATTTTATTTGTGTTAAATCCATTGGAAAAAATACACAAGGACCATGTAACAATAAATATAATAAAATGTACATGCTATTTTAATTCCAGTTTTCAAACGTTGAGCGAAGGGGATTGTGTTACTAATGTTGTGGAATACTTATAGGAGGAGGATCCTGAGGGTAGCGGAGGCAACTCAGACTCGGATGCGGAGTTCGAGCAGATGCTGGCGGATGCGGACGTAAAGCCGGAGGCGCCATCCACTTCTGGGCGCAGCTCCCGTGGGGCACCCGAAGGGGAGCCCGTGCCTCCTGTTGAGAGCCAGGATCCCGAACAGCCGCGCCGCAAAGCTAAGACTAAGATTGGAAATAAGACCAAGAAGAAGAAGAAGCTAAAGACAACCAGCAAGTTCCCCGAGGGACCGGACGGAGAACAGGAACACCAAGATTACTGTGAGGTGAGATCATCCACTTATATCTAAATATATTGCAAATGTAAGATTTCTCTCTGCTCCTCAATCTAATGAGGAAGTGGTCTGTTTTGATAAATTACACCAATGCCTTGATGTATTTTGAAATTCTGATGTGAAACAGTTCGTGTTTACTTTATTACAACTATGGATATTTTTGTACTGTCCTAGTAGTGTCACACATGGAACCAAATTTTATTCAAGTTTTAAATAATTTCGTGATTTTGAGCATTTTCATTCTTTCCAACACAATAGAACCACGTGAAACTCTGCTTTTGTTTTCTGGGTACAAAAAGTTCTAATATGTTATAGAAACGTGGCTACATCTTTGTGGATATGGGAAATTGTTAAAGATGTTAATAATTGTGAATATATTTTACAAATGCATTTGGTGTGGTGCGTGTTGCAGGTGTGCCAGCAGGGAGGGGAGATCATCCTGTGCGACACGTGCCCGCGCGCCTACCATCTGGTGTGTCTGGAGCCCGAACTGGAGGACACGCCTGAGGGCCGCTGGTCGTGCCCGCACTGCGAGGCTGAAGGCAACAACGAGCAGGAGGATGATGATGAGCATCAGGAGTTCTGCAGGTAACATGGGCTAGTTAACACATTCACCTCTGGCAACGCGGCTCCTGCGTTCTTGTGACTTTGGCGATATGGAGACAACGCGTCTCGCACGTTCCATACCTGTGACAACAAATACGACTTGCATTCTGACGGCATTATTCAGAATCAATTTATTATAAGCTGGGTCGCACAGTAAACTTCGTACCGTTGTGTAAATAAATGTTGGTTTCGATTAGATGTTTTTCGATTTATAAAGAAATTGAAAAAAAAAAACATTGGTGCTCAAGTAAGCTTCGTCTTATTGGTCAGTAGTGAAAGTGTTAAAATCAGTCATCAATATGTTTTGGATTCTTAAAATTATATGTTCAAAGATTATTTATTTTTGAAGCATTCATTGAAAATATGAATATACATCTTTATTGATAACATGAGAGTAATACTGTGCTGTACCTCCTAGGGTGTGCAAGGATGGCGGAGAGCTCCTGTGTTGTGACTCGTGCCCCTCGGCTTACCACACTTTCTGCCTCAACCCTCCGCTGGATGACATTCCGGATGGGGACTGGAAATGTCCACGTTGTGGTGTAAGCTATCATTTATAATACTAATAATATCGTGGGTCTTGTGTACAGTACCTATTACATTAGGTAAAATAATAATTAATTAGTAAAAAGAGAAAAGAAAGAAAATAATAATTGCCACGTTTGCCCCTGAATGAAACTTGTAGACATCCCCAGGATATCATGTCGCCGACCAACAATCTCACCTTTTTTCAAGTCAGTACTGCTCCATAAGCTCCGCTGAATACATCTGAAATATTGTTATTGATAATTTATCCAGGGAATTTGCTTTAAATCCATTAGTGCTTTTTCCCTGAACGGATTTTAGTGATTACGAACTTGTAGTGTAGATAGGACTTAGTGCGTTTTTACAGATTGTAGAGTATTTTTTCAACATATAACTTTATCATTAAGTCAAAACAGCAAAATTTTGACCTGGTGCTTTTTCGCAGAATACCCACGATATATACAATGTTATATGAATGTCGTAAAATAAAACTGATCATAATTTTTTTTATAGTGTCCACCCCTGAAAGGAAAGGTCGCAAAGATCATCACCTGGCGGTGGAAGGAGGTGAAGGATGCCTCCAAAAAGGGCGTCCAGAGGAGAAGGGAGTTCTTTGTCAAATGGCTTGATCTCTCTTACTGGCACTGTTCCTGGATCACAGAGCTTCAGGTACTTTCATATCATTATCTGCCTTAATCAAACACCGCTACACTAATGATAGGCAACTCCATAATGAGGTATTAAAAATACTCTCCTTTAATTGTTTTCATTTAAAAATGATTTTCTTTTTAGATCGACGTGTTTCATCCGCTGATGTTCCGCATGTATATGCGCAAGTACGACATGGAGGAGCCTCCAAAGTTGGAGGAGCCGCTGGACGAGTCCGACTCCCGGTACAAGAGAATCAAGAACAACAGAACCACCGATCATGACAGAGAAGAAAAGAATTTCGAAGAGAAATATTACAAGTGAGCTTTTCAGTTTATCTTTTAGCGTGTGTTATTTACCCAAGATTGTATAAATCACTATAATTTTGGTTTCGTTATTTATTCCAGGTATGGAGTTAAACCTGAGTGGCTAATTGTCCATCGTGTTATCAACCACCGCACAAATCGTGATGGATCTATTCTGTATCTCGTCAAGTGGAGGGATCTGCCTTATGACCAGGCTACCTGGGAGTCTGAATCCGATGATATTCCTGGCCTCAAATTGGCTATTGAATACTACATGGTATGTTTGATATTTATAATTTGTAGAAAATGCTCCAAAATTTGGTAAATTTATTTTTAATTCTCTTTGTTTTAATTTTAGGACTTACGCGCGGCTTGCAGTGCAGATGGCTCACGTAAAGGCAAGAAGGGGAAGCCGGGCCGTAAAGGTCGAAGAGATAATGTGGACGAAGAGGACAGACTAACCAGGCGCTACTCGGCTCCTCCTGACAGGCCCACTACCGACCTTAAGAAGAAGTATGATCAGCAACCCCCTTTCCTCAATGAGACCGGCATGCAGCTGCATCCTTACCAGCTGGAGGGCATCAACTGGCTCCGTTATTCCTGGGGGCAGGGTATTGATACCATTCTAGCCGACGAGATGGGTCTGGGAAAAACCATTCAAACTGTTACATTCCTCTATTCTTTGTATAAGGAAGGGCATTGCAAGGGGCCATTCATTGTGTCGGTGCCTCTTTCTACTATCATCAATTGGGAGAGAGAATTTGAACTCTGGGCACCTGATTTCTACGTCATTACGTATGTTGGTGACAAAGATTCTCGAGCCGTTATAAGGGAGAATGAGTTGTCTTTCGAAGAAGGCGCTAACCGCGGAGGCCGTCCATCCAAAATTAAGGCCGGCTCTATCAAGTTTAATGTTCTGTTAACTTCCTACGAGTTGATATCCATTGATGCAGCATGCCTAGGCTCTATCGAGTGGGCTGTGCTGGTGGTGGACGAAGCTCACAGGCTCAAGAGTAACCAGTCCAAGTTCTTCCGATTGTTGGCTGGTTACAACATTAACTATAAGCTGCTTCTCACCGGCACCCCCTTACAGAATAACCTTGAAGAATTGTTCCATCTTCTCAATTTCCTCAGTAAGGACAAATTTAATGATTTATCTGCTTTCCAAAACGAGTTTGCGGATGTTTCTAAGGAGGAACAGGTGAAACGCCTTCATGAGATGTTGGGGCCACATATGCTGCGGCGACTGAAGGCTGACGTGCTCAAGAACATGCCTTCCAAGTCCGAGTTCATCGTCAGAGTGGAGCTGTCTCCCATGCAGAAGAAGTATTATAAATACATCTTAACACGTAACTTCGAGGCTCTCAACCCCAAGAGCGGAGGCCAACAGGTTTCCCTTCTCAATGTCATGATGGACCTCAAGAAGTGCTGCAACCACCCTTACCTGTTCCCCGCCGCTTCTGAAGAAGCTCCTCTTAGTATTCACGGCAACTATGAGACTCAAGCACTTATTAAGGCTTCCGGTAAACTTGTATTGCTTTCCAAAATGTTAAAACTGTTGAAGGAGCAAGGCCACAGAGTTCTTATCTTCTCACAGATGACCAAAATGCTGGATATTCTGGAAGACTACCTGGAAGGCCAAGGCTACAAGTACGAGAGAATAGACGGTGGCATCACGGGCAGTCTCCGTCAGGAAGCCATCGATCGCTTCAATGCACCCGGAGCGGTTCAATTTGTGTTCTTGCTGTCCACAAGAGCTGGAGGGCTCGGAATCAATTTAGCCACGGCCGATACCGTCATCATCTATGATTCCGACTGGAATCCTCACAATGATATTCAAGCCTTCTCCCGTGCTCACAGGATCGGGCAGGCCAACAAAGTGATGATCTATAGATTTGTCACCCGCAACAGTGTTGAGGAGCGAGTTACACAAGTTGCCAAGCGTAAGATGATGTTAACTCATTTGGTAGTGAGACCCGGGATGGGTGGCAAGGGTGCCAATTTCACCAAGCAGGAATTGGATGATATTCTACGTTTTGGCACGGAAGAACTATTCAAAGAAGATGAAGGTAAAGAAGAGGAAGCCATTCACTACGACGACAAAGCCGTCGGTGAACTCCTGGATAGATCTAATTTAGGTATAGAACAGAAGGAATCGTGGGCTAACGAGTACCTGAGCTCCTTCAAGGTGGCTTCCTATGCCACCAAGGAGGGAGACGGAGAGGAGGAGGTGGACACTGAGATTATTAAACAGGAAGCGGAGAATACAGACCCCGCCTACTGGATTAAGTTGCTCCGTCACCATTACGAACAACAACAAGAAGATATTTCTAGAACCCTAGGTAAAGGCAAGAGAGTGCGCAAGCAGGTTAATTATAATGACGGAGGAGTAGTACAAACAGAATCCCGCGAAGATTCTACGTGGCAGGAAAATGCATCCGATTATAATAATTCAGACTTCTCCCAAGGCTCTGATGATGATAAAGAAGATGATGACTTTGATGAGAAGAATGACAACGGAGACTTGAGTAGACGCAGTAAGAGAAGGCTAGAACGTAAGGAGGAGAGAGATCGTCCCCTGCCTCCTCTCTTGGCTCGTGTCGGAGGTAATATGGAAGTGCTCGGCTTTAATGCTCGGCAGCGAAAATCTTTCCTCAATGCCATCATGCGTTACGGTATGCCACCACAAGACGCTTTCAATTCTCAGTGGCTGGTGCGTGATCTGCGAGGGAAAACAGAGCGTAATTTCAAAGCATATGTTTCTCTCTTTATGAGGCATCTTTGTGAACCAGGAGCTGATAATTCCGAAACCTTTGCTGATGGTGTTCCTCGAGAAGGACTATCGAGGCAGCACGTCTTGACCAGGATCGGTGTTATGTCGCTCATAAGGAAGAAGGTGCAGGAGTTTGAACACATAAATGGATATTACAGCATGCCAGAGTTAATCCGAAAACCATGTGAGCCCGTCAAACCACCCGGCAGTGCGGCGACATCCGTTACTGGGGGAGCTTCTGCCGGAGGGGAGAGTGCCGCTCCTAGTCCATCCCCCTCCTCTGCCACCCCTACCACAAGCGCAGCTCCCTCCCCGGCCCCCACCCCAACCCCTGCCGCAGTAACTGCCGCAGGAGATTCGGCGTCTGTTGAAAAAGAAGATGTTAAAACAGAACCTAAAGCTAAGGATCCTTTGGAAGAAAAAGATATCACTGATACAGCTGATGATAAACCATCGGAAGAGACAACTGTTGTACCAATATCTGAATCCGAAGATCTTGGTGAAAAGGTGGATAAAGCGGACAAAGGTGCCGAGGAAAAGAATATTGAAAATGATGATGTTATCATCCAGGATGAAAAAGAACCACCTGCAGAGGAAGAAACCAAAGAAAGAAAGATGTCTGTAGATGAAGAAACAGGTGAATTAGAACCCGATAAGACTGAGGATATGGAGCAGGACAGCCCGGTGAAGAAGGAAGTCGAGAAAGAGAACACCGAAAAGAGCGAAGATGCTGATAAGGTTATCGAAGTGAAAGATGATAAACCTGCGGAAAAGGATGAGAAGAGTGAGGTACAAGAGAAGACGGATAAACAAAAAGATGATAAGAAAGATGTCAGCGATGATGATGATGTGGTTCTGGTAAAAGACGACGATTCCGATATTAAGAAACCCGACAGCAAGCAAGAAGAGGAGGATGCCCTTAAATTGGAGATCAAAAAGCGTAAATTCATGTTCAACATCGCGGATGGTGGCTTCACGGAGCTGCACACGCTGTGGCTGAATGAGGAACGGGCCGCTGCGCCTGGGCGCGAGTATGAAATCTGGCACCGTCGCCATGACTACTGGCTGCTGGCTGGCATCGTCACTCATGGCTACGGTCGCTGGCAGGACATTCAGAATGACATCAGGTTCGCCATCATCAATGAGCCATTCAAGATGGATGTCGGGAAAGGAAACTTCCTTGAAATTAAAAACAAATTCTTGGCCAGAAGGTTTAAGGTGAGTTCATTTTTTTCTTATATTTTATTTAAAAAAAAATTATCTACCGAGTTTATATTACTATTCAAATATCCCATCAAAAACTATTTTAATTTGCAAAAATTATCAAAGGATGTATGTCAGGATAGAACTGTTTGGTGATCCAGTCTCTCTTCTTCTTCTTGTCCTGTCACACCTCCGTGGTGCATAGGGCCTCAAGGAACCTTCTCCACCCGACTCTATCGCATGCCTGATGCCTAACATCATCCCAAGTGAGGCCTGCCGCCTTAACCTCGTCCTGCAGGGTTCTTCTCCAGGTGGCTCTAGGTCTGCCTCGCTTTCTCTTTTCCCCCATAGGGGACCAGTCTATTGCACCCTGATCGATGCAGGCTGGGTTCTGTCTCAGAGTGTGACCGATCCACTGCCATTTGCGTCTAGCGACCTGTTCTCTAATTGGCTTTTCGTCTGCCATAGTCCAGAGAGCGGCATTTGACACTGTTTGGGGCCAATAGATTTTGAATATTGAGCGATGGCACCTATTTATAAACACCTGGAATTTACCAATAACGTCTCTCTTCTTACCCTCTAGGAAAGAGTGTGATGGATATTGTAAAAGAAACAGTGGCCGCTTGTGGCTTAAAATCATAAGGGTGCTGTGTACGACAAGTTTGTTTCATTTCAGGGTGTTTCTTAAATTGTTTTCATTTTTATAATATCTTATATTATTACATATATATTATGTTTATCTTATAAAATTATAAATGATAATGTTAGTTAAATGGTCCATTGTTTTGGCCGAAACACTATGATACTTTAACAGTAATAATGTTAAAATTTAAAACACTGTTATAATATCACAATTTCTTTTTATTCACTGAGTGTCGCGACAGCTGTTTCGTCAACTGATGTTGGTTGAACTTGTTCATTGTAACACCCGATGATGCCAACATCGATTGGCGAAACAGCTGTCGCGACACTCAGTGAATAAAAAGAAATTGTGATATATAACAGTGTTTTAAATTTTAACAGTGATAATGTTAGTGTTCTCTTGACAGAGGAGGAGGATTGCAATAATTCTTTTTGAGAGATGATGTTTTTTAAACTTGATAAAAAACTTTTTCTAATTTGTTTCTTTACATATAATAGATTAATAATTCCTTTTTTTTTCTGTAGCTCTTGGAGCAGGCACTGGTGATTGAGGAGCAGCTACGACGCGCAGCATACCTGAACCTCACCCAGGACCCCAACCACCCCGCCATGTCCCTCAACGCCCGCTTCGCTGAGGTGGAGTGCTTGGCCGAGTCACACCAGCACCTCAGCAAGGAGTCCTTAGCTGGCAACAAGCCCGCAAATGCAGTATTACATAAGGTACAGCTCAACTATCTCATACTCATTTTATCATTGGTCTTGTTGAGGTTTAGATTGTCAAATGAAAAAAAGATGTATACTAAGAAATATTTGACAAATAAGATAGTTTTGTTTTCCTTATTTATTTAGATAAAAACATATTGGGAGTATGAATTAATTCGTGCGGTTTTCTAAGAGAGGGCGTTACTAGTATTATTTCGCATTGTGTTCATCCGTGACTATATTAATTTGAAAGCTACTGTCAATGCGCGTCTTTTTCAGTATATGACATTTGGTTGAAGCGTAAACAACAATTTTTTCTATTCATTTGAAAATGTCGAACTTTGTGCCAGATAAAGTGTTTTTGCGGGGAGTTCTTTTTCATTACTTTAATATGAAGAAAAGAGCTACCGAAAGTCATCGTATTTTGACCATGCTCTAGCTGATAGAACATGCCAGAAGTGGTTTGCACGGTTTAAAAGTGGCAATTTCGACTTAGAAGACGAAGAACGACCTGGACAGCCAAAAAAGTTTGAAGATGATGAATTTGAGGCATTGCTCGATGAAGATGTGTGCCAAACGCAAGAAGAACTTGCAAAATCATTGGGAGTTGATCAAGCAACCATTTCCAGACGTTTAAAAGCATTGGGATTCATCCAAAAGCTTGGAAATTGGGTGCCGTATGAATTGAAGCCAAGAGATGTCGAACGCCAATTCTGCATGTCGGAAATGTTGCTTGAACGCCACAAAAAGAAGTCATTTTTGCATCGGATTGTCACTGGTGATGAAAAATGGATTCATTACGATAACCCCAAGCGCAAGAAATCGTATGTGAAGCCCGGCCAACCATCAACATCCACGGCAAAGCCGAATATCCATGGTGCCAAGGTAATGCTCTGTATTTGGTGGGATCACAAGGATGTGTTGTATTATGAGCTGTTGAAATCGGGTCAGACGATCAAAGGGGACATCTATCGAACACAATTGATTCATTTGAAGAGAGCGATCGCAGAAAAACGTCCAGAATATGCGACTAGACACGAATCCATAATTCTTCATCATGACAACGCTCGGCCACATATTGCAAGATCGGTTAAAAACTATTTGGAAAACAGGGGGTGGGAAGTTCTACCTCACCCGCCTTATAGCCCAGATATGGCCTCTTCTGATTACTACTTGTTCAGATCAATGCAGAATGTCCTCACCAGAATACGCTTCACTTCAGAACAGGGTATCAAAAATTGGCTCGATTCGTTCTTGGCCACCAAGCCGGAGAAGTTCTTTTGGGATGGAATCCACAAACTGTCAGAAAGATCGGCAAATGTCGTAGCTTCCCATGGATAATACTTTGAACATTGAATGTATAACCATGTTTTTTTTACAATAAAGCCTTAATTAAAAAAAAAAAAAAAAAACACAAATTAATGCATACTCCCAATATATATAGAAAAAAACATTGAGCCTGAGTTAAAATATTTTTTTTCTCAATGGATTGTTCTATTAACAGTTGTATTTTATTTATGAATCCTTATGATGCGTTTGTTTCGCTTGTATATGGTGAAACAAAATAATGAAGTAATCTTAATACATTAAATGATGTGATATAGATGATGTAATATTGACATTTTTTGTGTGTGTTCAGGTTCTGAACCAGTTGGAGGAGCTGCTGTCAGATATGAAGTCTGACGTGTCTCGCCTGCCGGCCACGCTGGCTCGCATCCCGCCCGTGGCTCAGCGCCTGCAGATGTCGGAGCGCTCTATCCTTAGCCGCCTCGCCGCCACTGCAGGGAACCCCGCCTCACAAGGTAACGAAATACTTCCTGAACCTTGTATTTAAACCCCTCAAATGAAATATCACATTTAGGAGTCTAAATGGTACAATTATTTGGTTTCAATCATTGTTAACCAGTTGGGTGCCTTAAGCTACTCTACTCGTATTATTTTCTAATTAGAAATTTTGAGATCTATACTCTAACAGATTCTCAATGCACTTGAGATCTGCTGGAAGATTATTCCAGGCTGAAGGGCCGGCTACAACGAAGGCTCGGTCCCTGAAGTTTGTGTGAGGACAGCGTTTTTGGCACAATCAATCTACCGATTGCAAAAGACTTCGCTGATCGCAATGTAGACTATCTGGCATTCGGGGTTCTCATTGATGTAAAGTTCAGATGTAGTAAATATTATAATATAACCGTTTAGAAATATGTATAAAAGCTTCACATGGTAGTCGATATGTCTTTCATGCAGCGGTTGCGTTCTACTTATTTCTCTGCTGAATTTTTAAATGATTTAATTATTATATTGTTTATTTTTCACGTGCGTTATAAAGTTTATATTGTGAATGAATTATTTACAAAGAATAAGTTGTTTTTAAGCTGTTATAACTCTTACCTTTTGTAAAAGTTTTAGTTGTATTTTTATTAGAAAATGACAACACGAATGACACATTGTACACATTTGTCTTTATCTTTTGAATATTAAAAAAATATATTTTTGCAATTCTCAGTCATACAATCCGGCACTTAAAATGTTAAGGACACCCTGACACCATCAGGAAAGAAAATATTTGTGGTTCTTTTAAAAATAGTTTTTACGGGTCTTTTCACATTTATTTTTCTTATTTCCAGCCCAGCAGATGTCTCAGTTCCCGGCTGGCTTCCAGGGTGGAGCCCTGCCCGGCTTCTCCACCGCCGCAGCTTCTGCCGCCAACTTCACCAACTTCCGGCCGCAGTACTCCGTTCCCGGCCAGCCGGCGCAGCCCAGCAGTGCGCAGACTGTGAGTTAATTCAAATCACTCTAATGTAACATTTTCTTAAATCGTTCATTGCAGTTTGACACATTCAAACATAATAATCGATGGTTTTGGCACAATATTGAGGAACTCAAAATAACATTTCTAATGAATTTCCCAACCTTCTTGGAAATACTTTCTTTCATTAACAACAATGCCAGAACTTTGCGGATTCTTATAAAGCATGTTTAGTTTAAGCAGGTACATGTTTGCATTTCTGGGAAATGATGCTTCCTTTTGAAAGTATAATCTATTGTCTGGCAAACAATACAATAAAGAAGTCTGTGTGCTGTGAACAGTTTTGTGCTAATGAATTGTTTGTCTTTGTTGCAGTAAATCCCAAGGAGGAAGAATCGTCAACGGCCAGAACTTAGCATAAAGTTAGGATAAAATGGTTAGACAAATACACTATTATGTAATTGATATTGGGTTTAAACAGTGATAGGTATAAGCCGTGACTTAGTGTGAACTTGAATGTATCTTCACTATGTATTACATTTAAGATGATTTCTTTCCAATTAATAACTATTTTTGAAGAATAATTTATTGTCTTAAAGGTAATTGTATTATTTGTCCATTTTTTTTGATGAAGTGTATGTTAATGTTATTATATGAGCATATTCCAGTAGAAGGGGTGTGTTCCGTGAAATACATTGCATGGTTTGTTTCATCGACATTGCCTTTTATTTTACCTTCATCATCATGACTGAACGCCGCCGGGTATCAGAAATGAGAACAAGCATATCATGCAAAAGTATTTATTGCAGAAAGAGAATGTGTACAAGGTATGTATATACATAACAGAAATAACACATTTCATATGATTGAAAAAAAATCACAAATAGATTTTTTCTTGACCCTTTGGTTGCCGGCACTTTGGGATTACTATATGCCAAAATAGACGCGTTTTTAGAGAAAGTAATTTAGTAATAAAATATATTATATAATTTTATAATCAGTCTGTAAAGTAAATCTTTTAATTTATCGAAATTAAAACAAATCCCTTTTATATTTTGTCGGATCCTTTGATATAGGTAGGTGCAGGTGTTCATATTTTTCTGGGTCGAGAGTGACACAAAAATTTACTACTGTAGTTTCATACGCATGGTATATAAAAATGTACAGCCAGCAGCCGCCATGCTTACGACCACCGTCAAATTTGTAAGCCTTAATTTATCTTTATCTCTGCACGCAAAAAATATTCCCGGCAGAGTCCAGACATTACAAGTAATGTATATACTAATCAGGACGTCAGCGTGGTCAAGTTAAAGATTAACAGACTGCGCTGGCTAGGGCACTTGCACCGCATGGGAGATCTGGAGCCCCCCAAAAGAGTGTTGTATGACAATCCGGACTGATAAATATAGATATAAAGACCCTTAGTGGCTGGCTGTCCACTGTTCTTTTTTACATCCATTAACTACAAAAGAACAAGACTTTTCTTTTACATTTAATGAAATCTTTTAATTCTAAACACACTTTTTAAATTAAAAATGTAGCACGGACTCACTTCCTCACACTCTGTCTCAAATGTATATGATCCTTTTATAAATCATGGCTTTGATACGTTGCAGTAATAAGTACTAGTGTGGCGAATGCCGATGTATCAGATTTCGGCAACCAAACGGTTACATGAAAAAAACATTAATTTATGTCAGGTACCTGCCTTAAGTCTTAAGCGATTACTGTTGTTACATCTGAGGTCAAATATAATAAGGTTATATTCATTGAAATTTAATAAATAAATAAATAAGTCATTATTCAAAAATCATATTGTCCTTTCTGTAGCGATTCAGAGTTAAATGAATTTGGATTGTCACCAAGTGTACGCATTTTTTTCTTCCGAGTAGCTAAGACTATCAATAGTTTCCATGGTGCTGGGGTCTGGTGAGCAGAAACTCTCTAATATCTCCTGGTTTAAGCCACAATCCGATAAGTTCTCCTTTCCAAAGACGCTGGGCATTTTGTTGGAAGAATTTTCAGTTGTTTTGTCACCTGAAACAAAATATTTATTTATGTAATCAAAGTATTAAACACCACATGATCTCCGTGACCGAGTGGTAAGTGCTTTGACTGCCACATCGGCAGTGTGATTGTAACACTAACTTTGGTCTGGTGTTGTTGACAGTAAAATGGCGATAGATTAGCTACCTATCACATGTCACGAGAGTCAATATGATAGCTATACCCTTTACACAGATTTGGCTCGCGCTATAATGGTGAAAGATTGGGGCTAACAATAAATGTCAGCAAAACCAAATGGATGACATTTGGACGGCTTGACTACAGTGGGTCAGTATTGCATTTGAACGGCCGTAACGTTGAAAGGGTGGAAAAATTTAAAACCTCGGCAGCATACTAACGCAATCTCTTGACCCAGATGTAGAGATAAAATGCAGAATTGAGGCAGCAAGAGCTACGTTTAATAAAATGAAATCACTCTTCTGCAATGATAACGTAAACTTGAAACTTTGCCAGCGAATGATCAAATGCTATGTGTGGTCTGTTTTATTGTACGGGTGTGAAACTTGGACCCTGAAAGTTAACTCAATGAACAGACTGGAAGCATTTGAAATGTGGCTCCATCGCCGAATGCTCAAGAGTTCCCTGGACAGACATGGTTACCAATACCGAAGTCCTGAGGCGAGCTAGAGTTCACAGGGAATTGTTATCAACTATCAAGGTTCGAAAGATCTCACATCTGGGTCATATACTGCGTGGGGAAAAGTACCACCTTCTCCAACTGATATTGGAGGGAAAAATTGAGGGATGCCGAGGGCCCGGAAGGAGACAAATGTCCTGGCTGCGAAACGTGAGGGAGTGGACCGGCATCCGAAGTGTCGAGGAGCTGTTGCGAGCGGCGCAGGACAGGGACAGGTGCTCCGAGGTGATCCCCAACGTTGGGGGGACCCGACAGGCCACTTGAAGAAGTAATGATGTAAAGAGAGATTTAACAAAATAATGATGATAAAAAAAAGTTTGAAGATAAATAGAAGTATGAAGGCTTACCATCCGCCATGATTCTGGCTGCCTTGGTAAAGGCTGAGCTGTGCTGTATGTTGGCAAAGGTGCCACTGTATGGGTTGGCACCAGCCTGTAGCAGAGAGCACAGCGAGTGCACTGTGGAGGGTAGCACTGGCCCCCGCAGCTCCACCGAGTAATACTTGCCACCTTCCGAGTGCACCACACTCTCCCGCACCTGACAAATAATAAAATGCATTGAACCGTTATTTATATATTTTGACCTTTTGGAACCAGAAGTGTTGAAGGTGACTCCCATAATTGTTTTAATTTGTGTTTATTGATAAAATACATATCAATCTGATTACAGATTTCCAAAGTTAATATGAACATTCAGGGGCCGATTTTGAGTTGCTCAGGATTCACTTAGATTTTAATTTACATCAAGTTATCCTAAATTTTTAACCATTTGTTAAATGACAATACACCTAGCATATAAAAAAATCCTATTAACACGTTGATTGCTGGGTAAGCGCTAGGCATGCACTGCCGAAATCTCATTAGATACACAATACGCAGCTAGTGCGTACGTTTTTTTGTGACTGCTCACCGACGTGTATAATATCCAAAAATAAATTATAATTATTAATTAAGATTTTTTTTTATTCTTGTTGGGTTTATTCTTTATTTAAATAAGACATAATTTGAATTCGTAATGAAAGTGTTAAAATACAGTAATAAAATATAATGATGTGCTTCACTCGCGTCACTTAAAAAGGATAAAAAAATTATATACGAAGTGTGGCCTGACTGGATATGGTTGATTCCTTTAATATTGGGAATCAACTTGTAAAAAGTAATATCGGAAAATTTGGAATAAAATAGTATTTAAATGATTGTCACCTTCAGTGGTTGCAATGTGCCACCCTGAAAGGCAGAGGGCGCCAAGAGTGTGGGGGGTATGCCCCCAAAGGGCCCCGTGGCAGGGATAGAAGACTTGCAATTGAGAAGGAAATTGAACAAGGCCTGGGCATCCACTCCATGGACAAATATCAAGGATTCTTCCCCGCTGTCCACCATACTTTCCGTAGCTTGGTTCTTACGGATCTGCAATAAAATATTATTAAAGCTACGTGTAAACAAACAATTTTTGTGTATTTGTTAAACAATATTAACTAACTAACCAATTAATATGAATGAAAAGGTCTGTTTACTAGGAGTTTTATTATATTTTAGATGGAATGACATGTTCAAATCAAATCAGTTTATTAATTAGCTCAAAAGACATTACAAACAGCAAAATGTTTAAGGCGTCTATTGAGTACAGGTAAAATATTATAAAAATACAAAATAATACCAGGAACGCATTAGAGATAGTTCGACATTAGGAAGACAAGATAGTTTCTAAAGTCAAAAGTATTTGTCCCCTGAACGCACCTTCACTAATATGAAAGACGTCGATCTCCGAGGAGACTGTCAGCAGACTAATTGCTCTTCCCACCGATGTCACCAGAAGCAGATTGGTTCTGGTGGCCGGTAGGTAAAACAATCTGTGTTGTCGCTGTTGGAGAAATCTATCAGGTACAAAAAGACCAACACCCTTTATCTAGCACGGCTGAGTTCTCGAAATATCCCCTGATTAATTTAAAGAAATGGGTTTCGCCCTTCTAAGGCATTATCAAATGTTAGAAGGGCGAAAGATGTCAATATAATAAAACTCCTGGAAAACAGACATTTTCATTTGTATTAATGATTTAATATGGAGTTTTACATCAACAATAAATAACTAAACTAAACATCAAGTCATCTTCCCGAAGGAAGAAGCAGGCAAAAAAATGAACCACCACACTGTTCTTTCTTGACATAATTATCTTATTGCCCAACATTCATACATTGTGTTAAGCACGCACATCTATTCCTCACGTAGCCAACATTTAATATTTTA
The DNA here is from genome assembly GCA_022606425.2 of Lepidostoma basale. Lineage (NCBI taxonomy): Eukaryota > Metazoa > Arthropoda > Insecta > Trichoptera > Lepidostomatidae > Lepidostoma > Lepidostoma basale. The sequence continues at coordinate 1,552,707 of JAHDVF020001268.1, read as the reverse complement.
TTGATTTGATCGTGCCATGTTGTCATCGGTCTACCTCTATTTCTAGTTCCGTTTACATTATTAACATATACTTTCATTACCATTCTTTCTTTTCAAGTGGCCAAATCATCTTAATGAACCTTTCATTATTTTGTTCATAACACTTTCATTTGCACTGCATTTATTTATTATATCTGTATTTGAAACTCTTCATACACAGATTTATATACACATTCTGCATTTATTCTACAAAATTACACATTTAAAAATCAATTAAAACTTTAATAAAAAAATATCGAATGTAACCTGTGAATAATTGATTTTCTTAATTTCATCTTCAGCGACACCTAAACTCTGTAACCATTGCTCTGATTCTAAGTCGTCTTCATCTCCTGATCCTTCCTCCTTGTCCTTGTTGTCTGAAGGAGCATCTCCTCCATTAGCAGGTGGAGCTAAAGGTGACTGTCCGTTGGTATTGTCCATAGTGTCATAGCAGCTATCGAAGGAAGAGTTTTTGGGAGCATCACCATTGCCCTTTTCTTCACTTAGGTCTGCGTTAGTTTCCCCTGATTTTCTTTTGGCATAATTTTTCCTCAATGGCATAGCATATTCGATTTCTGAAAAATGAAACACAAAGTTGCTAAGAGGTGCCATACAGAAAAAAATTAACTGAAAGATGTATGGGAACATAACAATACCTTCTTGTTTAAGAGTTTGTCGAAGACCTCTGGTAGAGGGTGTGAGATAGGCGCAGGTTTCTTGCTGTCCTCCGATTCCTGCTGCTTGAAATAAGCAGGTGAAATTATTTGCACAGACATAAAAATACGGACACTGTCTCGCACGGACTAGCTGTAAAATTAAAATAAAGATATAAAATAGTATGACAGGTTCAATTAAAATAAATAACAATTGAAGAAATTAATTAAAGCTAATATGAAAATGTTTAAATAAAAGTCTGTTAAAAAAACACATTTTGAGTCAGATGTTATATTACAGAAAAGTTATGTTAAGAAAGCTGTTTTGTTTTGTTCAGAATATCAGTTTATTTATTTACTTTATTATATATTATTTATTTACTAATTCGAGTAGTTGCTTATAAAAAAAGAACAATATTATCACAACTTTTAGTGGAAAAAAGAGAAATACGAGAAATATTTAAACACACCTGAAACAAGGACCTAAAACTTTCGGTCCATTCTTTGTGGAGTGCTTCTTTTATCTCTTCATTGGTTACAATAAAACTCTTCGTCGAAACTCTTCCCGATGTACGAGGAAAAAGTGTGATCCAGGGGAGGCTGGGGTGTTGCCAGTAGAGGCAGTTCTGGTGGAAACGAGCGTGTTGTGATGTGTCTAGGGTGCAGGAGCTGGTTGTGTCTAAACACCTCACGAAGCTAAGACAGTTTAAAAGGGAATTAATTAAGGTCTCGGATAATATGGTTTTTCAATGTGGTGATGAAAATATAATTAAGGTTTTTCATTGTTTTGGCCGATACACTATGATACATTATTAACTGTTAAATTTACAACACTGTTAAAATACCACAATTTTTTATTATACACTTTTTGAGAATGTCATGACAGCTGTTTCGCATTGGCATCATCAGGTTTTACAAACAACTAAAGATACAAATTGAAAGACTAACTATTTATAAGGAAAAAAACTCATTAGTGTGATTAGTCATAGTATAGACGCTCTCTTAACCGGCGCCGCTTTAACCGTCCCACCGCTTTAACCGGCCTCTTCTAGGAAGTCTAGGAACAATGCAACTTTGCTAAAAGATTTACAACAACTTCCCGAAATGAGTGATTTTCAACATCAAGATGTTCAGGAATGGGTTCTTGAAGGTGATGACCCTCTCGAAAATGAAATGTTGAATGATGACGAGACTGTTATCAACGAAGCACTAGAGGAAGAGGAAGTCGACTGTGACGAGTACGAAGAAGACGCACATTCAGCAGCAGAAGGATTCTGCAGTAGATGTAATTTTCATAAAGAAATGGCATGACTACGCTTTTAAAAAATCGATTCAACACAAGAAGCAGCAGAAAATAATAGATTTTTTTAATCCATTGTAGGCCTACTTGTTAATTATTTTTTTGAGTGATGTGTGGCTTTTTCCTGTACATATTTTTTACAGTTTGTGAAATGTTAATTTTTAATGTGTGAGTTTCTAATACAAAATAAAAGATCTGTTTTCTTAGTGTTTTGAAAAAAAATTTTTTTTTCTTCCTTACGAAAGTGTTTTTTTAAATGTGTTTTTCACTACCTTCTCTTTAACCAGCTTTTTCGTTATCCGGCCCTGGGTTGGTCCCGTCAAGGCCGGTTAAGAGAGCGTCTACTGTAAGTGGAATCTACCAGATCAATTGTGAGGATTGTGATACAACATGTTATGAACCGAATTACTGTATACATTTTTTTAGCTAGTGATTCTCATAACATGTGATAGGTTACAAACATTTTTATTGTCATATTAATTCTACCAGACCAAAGACAGTATGATTTGTTTTTCACACTGCTATCACTTGGAATTGAACCTGGGACCTTCGGTGAGGATTTCTACTTGCAAATTATTTTTAAAAAATGTGTATGAAAAAATACCTAGTTATTCCTGAAGCTTCTTCACTAGCCTTCAATTTCTGATTCCAGGCAAAAGGTTTCGGGGACATAAACCTAACTTTGACTTTTAAGGACCAGTCGATAGGAATTTTTCTTTTACTGGTACATGTGGTTGGTTGAAACTACAATAAAAAACAAAATATAAAGCATAATTATTAATAAAAACAGTGGTTGGCAAGTGATCTTTCAATAATGAATATCAACATACATTATCAAAAACCTGTTGTTCTTTTGTAATCTTATTCAAAAGATTTTGAAAAGAGGAAAGTTTCTCGTTGCTGGTTAATTGTTTAACTGCACCCAAATTAGAATTAGTTAAGGATAATAATTCAAATAATGTAGAATCCGAGGACTCGTCCAATGTGGAGTTATTGTAATCTATAGAATCACAAAATTTTTTGTTGTTTTCTGTATTCCTGTAATAAAAAAACAAAAATATGTTAATAACGCATAATAAACTAACCATCATGCCGTCTCTCCGAAAAGGTAGGCAGAAAGAATGGAACCCCACACTGTTTTTTCCCCGACAGACTTCTCTCGCTTCCTCAACATTCATACATCGTGTCATGCACACATATTGATTTCGACCGACATTTTATTTGTTTGATTGTGTGACGTTTTCCTCGGTCTTCCTCTATATCAAGTTTCGTTTACATCGTTATAACATGTACTTTCTTAACCATTCTTTCTATCCATGGGTCCAAACCATCATAATGATCCTTTCATTATTTTGTTCATAACATTTTAATTTTCATTGTATTCACTTCTCATATTTTTAGTCAACACTCTATACACAGATTTTCCACACATTCGTTTAAGATATCTAATTTCTACTGCATTTATCTACTATTATCCTTCTTTTGCCAGTTCCATGCTTCACTTCCATACACAAGGGTTGGTACAAGAACATCACTGTGCAATGGCATCTTAGCTTTTTTGGATAAACATTTGATTGCGATGATAACTTTAAGTGCAACATTCACTTTATTGCCTGCCCCAACCCTTCTTTCAACATCTCTCTCCACTCGCCCATCCTTTGTAAACATATTACTTAAATATACAAACTAATCCACTTGTTCCAGATATTCACCATTCACGCTGATGTTGCCAAATTTATTTTACGTATAATAGGTACAATAGATTAATAATTGAAGTGGCTTATCCAGGTTTAATTAAAACTAGAGTCAAAATAACAATATAAAAATAATCTTCAGTAACTTCTATTTATTACGAGCATATTTAGATGCAAATGTTAAAAGAAAACAAAATACAAACTTGTTGAAGGGGTTTTTCCTTTTTTCTCCACCAAATAACTTATTAAGACTTAATGATGAATCACATTTTCTAAAAATTGTTGCTTTTTCTAAATTGTTTTGGGAAGACGGTTGTTTCATACGTTCCTGTAAATAAATAAAAGTTTAGTAAACGTATAAGGGAAATGTGTATACTGTTTAATACCAAGTAAGATAATATAATAATTAAATTGTACCCAATGAATAACATTTTGGGGTTAACACACAAGTTATAATATGTTTTAAAAATTAATTATAGATTTACCTGTAAAGCTTTCTTTTTCCGTTTAAGTCGATGTAATTTCATAACATCTTCGGGTTTCTTCCAACTCTCCGAATCTTCCGACATATTTCGAGATTTAATTATATATTTTGTATGATCAGTTTATAATTTGTCGGAATATTTACGTATATAAAAGAACAGCATTGATAGATAAAATTGGTAGCGTGTAGAAAAACGTGCACATTTATATCGTTTGAAAGCGAGGTTCAAGTCATTTTTTTGAGCAACGAACAATGAAGAAATACAGCTCCAGCTGCATCGAAATTTGCAACGGTTTAAAAAAAAATCTGATTTGACATCTGGATATTAAAATTTTTGATGTTGGCAGCATTACCACTACTGTCAGATGTGACACCACCGCAACTGTCAAATACATTTGACAAATTGAGCTGACGTATTATAATAGTAGTTTGTTTTGATATTTAAGTAAAGTTTTTATTGTAGACGAATGTTTATTTAAATCATAAAATATGAATAAAAAAAGTAGTGTTTTGTCTTTTGAATTGATTCGGCAAAATTTGGTCCAGCATGATCTTCAATTTAAAGCATTAATCCAGGTACCACCACTACTCAATGTTTATGTTCATTTAATAATTCTTCAGTTTCTTTATTATATGTGTATTAATACAAGCGTTTCTTTTATAGGACATCATTGGTTGTAAAAAATCTATAGATGAATTAAATGAATTGAATGCCCAAGGCAGAAGTTATGTAGTTGAACTACGTAAAGACATTGAGTTATTGGATCAATATGCTAAAGATACATTAAACAAAAGACTCTCTACAGAGGTGGAGTCTCATAGATTGCAACTTGCGAGGTGAATACATGTATAATACTCTACTAATCGTTTTCACCTTTTCTTTATAGAAATGTTCTTTATGTTAAGAAAAAAAAATTATACACTATTGTGTTTGTTTTCAGTTCTCTTCGTGCTTTCAAAAATGCAAATATTGCAAGTATACTTGCCATTGAAACAGCTCAAAAGGAGGAGCTTCTTGGATATAAAGCAGGAGATGGTGAAGCACGCCAGAGAAAGAAAACAGATAAATCGAGTTTATTAAAAATGTCATCAGGTATTCTGGGCTTACTCACTATTTACTAACACATATATAATTATTTATGGTTTCTTGAAGATTTATAATAGCATGAAATATTGATGAAAACATTATTTTCAAAAAGATTCATTGTATTTTGTATACATGTTTCATCTTACATTGTCAAATATTCATTGCAAAGTATTGTCATATATTCTAAATGAAAATCAATCATTTGATAATTCCAAAGCTACATAATACATGTGACTCCTATATAATATAATAAAACTATTAGAAGACGGAAATTTTTTTCAGTTGTAAATAATTGTATGGGAATTTGTGCTTTCAAAAAATATTATTTTTGATATTCCAGTTAATATTTTATTCTTTGCTATAGAATAAGTAAATTATCTCGATAATGTTCCAGTAATTAATATAAATGAAAACATCAGTCTTCTAGGAGTTTTATTAAGTTTTATATGGAATGACATGTTTCGCCTTTCTAAGGTATTATCAAATGATAATTCATCTTCATATCACATTTGATAATGCCTTAGAAGGGTGAAACATGTCATTCCATATAAAACCTAATAAAACTCCTAGAAGACAGACATTTTCCTTTATATTTATTATTTAACATGGAGTTATACATCATTGTTTAAGAAACAATAAATAAGGTGAAAATGTAAACTGTAATAACTAAACTTTTTAATATATTTTATATTTTCAGATGGTAATTTATGTTGAGTTAAAAAATAATTGTTTAAATGATTGGCATAAGTGTACAGAAAACATTAAATATATTTGTTTATGGTTTTATTTCACGATTTGATAGATTTATGTTATTTTGAAAAAACATTGTCTTATGACTTCTTATTCTTAAATAGTTCCCACGTTTTCTGTACCTCCAAGAAAACTGTCATTCCCCAACTGATTTCATACTAGGTATGTTTAATTACCAATCATTGGATGAACCATCCATTTAGGTGTTCATTTTCAACTTTGTATGTCCCTGATAATTATCTGTGACAACGGCAACATAGATTATTTCACCTGCCACTGTGTGGAATCAATCTACCTAAGGTGATGTTCATGAGCAGGGCTAGAATCCTTCTAAACCGTATCACTTTCGACGTGGATATTCCTAATGATAGTGAAAAACCGTGGTTACCCTCAGAAAGCATCTATCTATAGAAATATATATTCGTATGTTAAATTTCTTACTTGTATTCCTATTTTTATTATTTACTCAAACGTTTTAGATTAATCTGTAATGTTAACAATTTTGTAAATAATTAAATTGAAATTGATATTTTAAAGGAGTGACCGATCAATTGCTGTCTATTAGCAGACAGCTAGCGGGCACCACCCAGAGAAGTGCTGAAACATTAGATACACTGATGACATCTAGTTCTGGCGTACAGGTAAAATATAGACATAATATATTTTGTTTATAAATCAAACCACCATAATTATCTTTGGATCTTTTAGTCATTGAATTACATATGTGAAATAACTGTAAGATATGAAAAAAGGCTTAAGTTGTGAATACAACTGATTTGAGCCAACTTTGTTTTTCAATCTAGGCAAACATTTTAAATTTCTATTGTGAAATGAGAAAAAAATCTCATTGAAACAATTTACAGTTATTTTTCTGTCAATGAACAATTCATTTACAATATTGACATGGTTATTTAAAATTAAAAACAATTTTTAAATATTATTTTCTAGGGTATAAAAGATGAACTTGAGAACACGTCTGGAGTTATATCCCAATCAGGGAAACTTTTGAAGAAGTACAGCAGACGAGAAGCCACAGATAAAATTCTTATTTTCTTTACATTCCTATTTTTCATTGCTTGTGTTTTTTACGTTTTGCACTCAAGATTGTTAAGATAAATTCGATTTACGTGTTATTATTTATTATATAAGATAATCCAGTATTTTTTATTTAAGGATTCCCTGCATACATTGTATTTAAATTATCATTCATTTATCATGTGGGTACTGGTTATTGTGAATTTATATAACCTTACATATTGTGTCGGTGATGTATCATACAATTTTTTAATAAAAACATTCAACGCAAAAAACATTATTTTTTTCATGTAAAATAAATTTGAATTTAGGTCATCTATCCAAATTGTAAACAAAAATTTGGTTAACATTTGATTAAACAAAATGGTCTTTTATTTAAATTTGTATCTACATAAATCATAGATGATCAGCTCGTAATAATAATATGTATAATATATAGAGACATGAAACTATCTATGACTCTAATACAATGCTTGTTAATATAATAAAATAAATGATTTTCAATTGGCAATTATTATCAGTAAACAAAAGTCTTTTTAACAGACCACGTTTCTTTGTTTATATTAGTTAAAAAATTTCCTTTAATAAAAACATTGTTTTTCCACTTACAATTAGTTTATTTATCTCAACATGTTTTAAATTAGGTATTTCTCGATATTTCTGCCTCTTCTGCGGCGTCAAGATAAGTAAACTAATAAATAATTAATACCATTGAAAACGTCTGATTTATATAAGTTAAATGTCAGTCATGTGAGGAGTCGGAGAAATCGACGTGTGTGCATGACACAATGTATAAATTTAGAGGAAGAAGAGAATATGTCAGGACAGAACAATGTGGCGGTCCATTGTTTCTGTTAACCCCTCCAGGGAGATAGCGTGATGGTTGGTTAGTTAGTTAGTTTACTATATTTTATGGGAATGACATGTTTTGCCATGCTAAGGCATTATCAAACGTCATTATAAACATTTGATAATGTCTTAGCAAGGCGAAACATGTTATTCTCATAAAATATCATTAAAAATTAATGTTGTTATTTAAAATTCCATGGTAAAAATTCTTTGTAAATAATGATATACTATGGTATATCATTATTTACAAAGAATAAATATTTGTAAATAGATAACTTTGGAGTAAGGAAGCATTATTGGTGGGGTAGATAGCGGGGATAAGGGAGTAAAACTGATTGATGTTCTAGGGGACAGAACTCTTGGCTCTTGATCCAGGGGACTTGGATTCAAGCCTGGACACGACCAGATTCTTTCTTCATAAAAATGATAAGATCCTCCCCATCGGCATCTAACTAAGTGATGGAGTGACAACAAGCGATTAACATTCGGAAAAATAAATATTGCTAAAAACAATCGCCCAATCAACATTTTTTTTCTTACAGACAATCCGCAAACCAAAATGGCCTCTGGAGAATCTCCCACTACCCCTTTTACAGACACTGCTCTTCTCACCCCCATCGGAAAGAGTCTCCTTTATGAAATACTGAGATTTGTACCATCATACTCCACAAGGCCAATCTTAATTGATCTTCAATTAACACAGATTTTGATAAAGTAGTCACTAAATCCATCCTTAACCACCTTTGGAGGAGCACTCTGGGCCACACAGATTTGCCCCCCACATAAGCCAACTAAAGCACATTTCCATCAGATGTAAATGTTTTTCAAATCAAACTAAGCTACAACAAGCTACATTAGAGATGGTTCGACATTAGGAAGACAAGATAGTTTCTAAAGTCGAGAGTATTTGTCCCCTGAAGCACCTTCACTAATATACGAAAGACCCCCATTTTCCGAGGAGACCGCGTTCAGCAGAATAATTGCTCTTCCCACTGGTGTCATCAGAGGAAGTTTGTTTCTGGCGGCCGGTAGGTAAAACAATATGTGCTGTTGCTGTCGGAGATATCTATCAGGGACAAAAAGGCCAATATCCTCCAGCACGGCCGAGTTCTCTTAATAACTCCTGATTAATTTAAAGAAATGGGCTATGAGACGCCCATCTCTTCGAAGCTGCAGAGAATTGGTCCGGAGCATTCCCAAAAGAAATGCAGTGGGTTAGAGCCACGGACAACTACCATGTTCCCTAATGTAGAGATACCCAAGAATTTTTTTTCTGAACTCTCTTTAGCATTATGGAATATCTTGCCTCGTGAGGACTGATTGATGTTTCTTGAACAATGATACAAAACTCCATATTGATTAGTTATTATGAATGAAAACGTTTGTTTTCCAGAAGTGTAATTATATTTAAATAATAAAAAAAAATTACTGTTTTAAATTTTTTTTCATTATTTAAAAATAATTTCTACCATGGAATTTTAAATAACAAAATTAATTTTTTTATGATGAGAATTACATGTTTCATTAATTATTTATGAGTTTACTTATCTTGACGGTGCAGAAGAGGCAGAAATATCGAGAAATACCTACTTAATTTGAAATATTTTGAGATAAATAAACTTATTGTAAGTGGAAAACAATGTTTTGAATTTTTGAATCATCCAATTTCACATTATCTGTACCTTTAAGTTTATTAAAAACAAGTAAAATAAAACAGAGTGAAGTGTATATATTGTACATATGTATTATAAATCACAGTACATAAACTTTTTATGTACCAGTTTCACCTTGCTCCGCCAATATATACCTACACGGAATTTCATTCATGGTCAAGTGTGCAAGATAAATAAACCGGATGATATTGGTGCAGCCAAATGCTGATTCGCCGCAACACTATCTTAAATATTTATTGTATTCGTTGGCTGGGTCATGACATGAGAGACAAAATAATTTAAATACGTATTTATTTTATTATCTATTCTTATTATTATTTTGTTGAATCGCTCTTTACAGTGAGAGTCAAATTTATGTAAAGAGTATAGCTATCATATTGATTCTCATGACATTTGATAGGTAGCTAATATATCAACATTTTATTGTCACGTGAATTCTACAGCAGACCAAAGACAGTGTAACAATCACACTGCCATCGCCGGGAATCGAACCCCGGACCTTCGGTGGGGCAGTCGTAGGTCACGAAGGTCGTCGTTTTATTAAAAAGTTGCTTCTTTTATTCGTGATTGGTTGCCGTGAATGTAATATTGCCAAATCGAGAGAGAAAAATAAATATAACTTTGAATGAAATTATCAATACACGAGGATTGTGAGTGTATACGTCCTGTTGGAACCAGTGACTAGCAGTCACTACAACAAACTCGATGTGTCCTAGGAGAGTTCCTAGACACGTCCAGTTTATCTTTCAACTGCTTAATATTGAAAGCATCTATCGGATAAAATGCAAGAAACAATTACGCGACGTGTTTATTTAAAAATCAGTCGTTTTGGAATCACAATTTATTTGTTTATTTAATATCCTTTTAATCTAAAATACAATCAAAATATGAATTCGTAAATATCGCACAATTAAAACCAACTGCGTTCTCAGTGAAGGTGACACTATTTATAATTTTTATTTTCTATATTAGTTTAGGATAAGAAGAAAAACAAGCATTATCTTTTAACGAGACTCAACTCTATTAACTTAAGAGATTTCAATACACAATAATTATATTTATTCTAGTTCTAGTACTGTGCATCTTCCAAGCCCAGTACCATAGTTGAGTTGCCTTGACCCCTAGTCCCGTAATAATAAATCAAATAATATAAACACTACACAAACACTCCAAGTGTTCCAAATTCTACAAGGTTTTCTCTTCATTTCAACTACTTTGACTCAAAAACAAAACAAGTCCCTTTCATTTATTGTTTTTTGAACAATGATGTACCTTAAGCTCTAGAAAAATAATTATATTTTATGAGAATCACATGTTTCGCATTGCAAAGGCATTATCAAATGTACCTATCGTGCATCTTCCAAGTTCATACCATAAACTATAGTGCGAATGAAACATAAACCATAAACTATAATAAAATTTCTAGAAAACATACGTTTGACTCTTATTTTAAATCAATACGTGCAATATTCTTAAATCAAATTAAATTAAAATTATTGGTGTCTTGCACCCTTCGGATAAACATATTTTAATTATCAATTCAAAATCATGTTTTATTTCCATTTTCCCCATACATTTTCACCAGCAGATTTCACACTTATACTGCCTCGTCCTAAGTAAAAAAAAAATATATAATAATTAACACTTTATTATTAACCCCCATTGAGCTGGCTGGATTCATTTGCAGTAAAAAAATAGTTTCTATCTGCGATTGGCTACATTTGTCCAGTTCCTCATAATATTATGTACAATTTAGTAGTAAGTAACTAAAGTACCCGTAAAAGATACTAGGAGGTAGTACTAAAGAAATATACATTTATGTATGAACTGCAAATGTAGCTAGTCTCACTATAAGGGTTACAAATTACCGTGGAACTAGAGTTTGACCTAACTCACTAAAATCTTATATTGTATTTTACGTAAAAAATAATGTCTGTGTGTTCGTTCCCCTATGCGTTCGCGCATTGTTCATTCGATTGAGTTTAGTTGTTGTTGTCAGTGTTGTCGTTTAAATGACATCATCATTTGGAGGCGATAAAGTATTCAATGACGAATACTTGTATATGCCTATTTCAAAAATAATCGAAAGAAGCATTGCAACGCATGTCGAGAATTACCTTCTTCTTCAAGTGCCCTGTCGGGTCCCCCCAATGTTGGCGATCACCTCGGCGAACCTGTCCCTGCGCCGCCAGGACACTTGTCTCCTACCAGGCCTTTGGCATCCCTCAACTTTCCCCTCCAATATCAGTTGGAGAAGGTGGTACTTTTCCCCACGCAGTGTATGACCCAGATGTGAAAATTTCCGAACCTTGATAGTTGATAACAGTTCCCTGTCAACTCTAGCTCCCCTCAGGACTTCGGTGTTGGTAACCATGTCTGTCCAGGGAATTCGAGAGAAGTATGTCAGGAAAGAAAAATTTGACAGTTCACTCGTAATGGTTAGTTAGTTAAGTAATTACAACTAAAAATAACATTAAAACTAGGTTGCATATTGAAAAAAATCTTATAAACATAACTAAGATATAATAATTTAAGTTTATTTCAAACACAAATTCTCTATCATTTTCACAAAACTTACGTCGCTGGACATACAACTTTTTAGAGCTCTTGCTTAGTTGATGAAGTTATTCCGCCTTCTAAGATCCAATGCCTGTCATGGTCTTCTGATGGTCTGCTTCATCACCCGCTTACATAGTTTTAAAGCATAGGTTTCCAAATTTTTCTGGAACATCGTCCCCTTAACTAGAAAAAAAATCTAACCCCCTCCTTTCCAATACCAAATATGAAAATATTATCTATATCTATTTAAATCTATTTCTTCTTCGTGTGTCAGGTCGGGTCATCACTTGCGAGTATAATCATAAAGTTGAAAATAAAAAGATTATCAAATGTAACTGAAATTATATGAAGTTTCTTATATTGTTTATTCATCAAAATATTTTAATACTTTAGTATTAAAATACATTGCTATGGCTGTCCCCCTTTTTTTTTATTTTATTTTATTTTTTTTAAATTTTTTTATTTTTATTTTTTATTTTTTATTATTTTACATGTTTTATTTTACAATTTGCCAAAAAAGTTGATGGACTGTAGTTGTCACACTAGGCATGGCCTGTATCGTGACCACTACATAAAATATGATGTTAGTAGCATTGTTAGTAAAATGGCGGTTTGTTAGTAAAATGGCTTGTTAGTAATCTTATGCTAACATTGGTAATCACAATATGAAGATATAATTAAAATTACTAAATCTAAAAGAAAAAAGTGTTTTCTTTGACTGCATCAATGCCCCCAATTTTCCTTTGGTTCCGTTACGTTGCTCCTGTTGGGAACTTACGTTTTAAATGCTCTGGTTGATCTAGCCCTGATGCACAGACAAACCTAGCTAGGTGATGAGCTCTTTAATAAGTATTTTGGTAATATTACCAAAATTCATTCTCAGAATCCAACTAGATTACATGAAGCATTACTACACTTTCGTGCGTTATATTTTAAATATATTATTGGCAATGAATTACCTGCAAAATAATTAGCGTGCGTACTCGTGACTTTCCTTGAATCGCCTGGGCGAATGGCATTCATATTTGACGTCTTATTAAAGTTGACCTGATTGACGTGAAATCTAGCATGAAAATTAATTATTTTTTTTCCCATAAATAATCGGCAAACACATTATTTTTTTTGATAAAAATAACATTAATTTATTTACAATTTGATTTGATACTAACTAAAGTTTGCGTATTCCTACGTATTCCTACGTATATTAATAATGTTTTTTTTTATTATGTAATAAGTCCAATATATATATTTTTATGTTCTTCTTCTTTTTGTTCCTATCTTATCAGAGGTTGGAAAATATCATGCCAATTTTACTCATCTATACTAAGCAGCTCTAAATAATGATATTGTGCTGTAAACCAAACCATTCTTAGAGGTTTTTTAGCCGGATTTTTCTTCTTTTCCCCGTGTTTTCCTTAAATTTTACTTGGATAATCTGTTGCAGCACATTGTATTAATATTTTCTCATAATGTTTTAATACATTTCTATATATTTTGTTATTGAATTAATTCCCTTTCGTTGTTTCATATATAATTTAATAAGTAAAATTTACCTGCAAATGTATTTTTTTATGAATATTTATATTATTGTTATTTGAAATTATATAGCGTAATATTAAATGAAATTTATTTAAAATTTAAACACAGGAAACATGCCATTTAGGTTATATGTTTCTTCGCTTCTAATATAAGATTCTACGAGTATATACACGCCTATTTTATAACAATTCCATTTATGGTCAAACATCATAACTTCACTTTGCGCTATAAACGAGTATGTATGATGTGTATTTATAGAATATACGAGTTCATTTGAAATCACTGATTACTTTTACCGGTATCGATACTTCAATATCTTCGTCAGGGCGATCACTTAAGTAATTAATTTCTTAAGTAAAGTTAAGTTCTTAAGTAATTGATTAAGTGCAATTTATTTTTAATTTTTCGCCCTTAAGAAGATATGGATAGTATCGAAACCGGTTGGAAGAAAACATAAATTTAAACATGAATTCTTAAACATAATTTATTTTTGAATATTTCATTAATTTTATTGTTTCATCAAAATACTTTCGTCGAATCAAAGTATTTTTATTTTTTGTTCCATAAACTTGAGGCCAGCTCTTCTTTGTATGGCTTCTCCAGGACTGTCGTTGGCATCTAGTGGGACCCGTTCTCTTTTGAGACTCCTGTCGACAAGTCCCATCCAGTCAAATCGGGCCTGAATTAGAATTTAAATGCATATATTTGGAAATACTATATTCGTATTTTTAAAATTATAATCCGTAGTTAATTATCGTTTAAAGATACTTTATATATAATATTTTTACAATCGAGATTTTTATGTTAATCATGTAATTAAAAAAAGTATTGTCCTACATATCTTAGTCTATTCAACAAGCTTCTATACACGATTTTCTTCTAATTTAAATTACGAACTTTTTCACCACAACCAGACAGTTCTTGCTCAGAAGCGATTCAACTTCTGCACTCTATATATAGGTACACTGTCAGTTTAGCAGTGTTTATAAAATATTTGAAACGAGCTCTTCACAAATCAACAACTGACGTTACTTTGGTTTTCCAGTGGTGCCCTTGAATTGAATCTTTCGCGGAAGTGGAGCTATACTAATCATTAACATCATTAAGACATTTAAGATGAAATTGCGAAATGGATTAAATAATACGCAATTATTATTTAACAAACTGATTTTCAACAACGCATTTTGTATGTTTAATAATTATTGTTTAAGAACCATCAATCAAATTAATTAATAATTTTAGTCTGAACGTACTTTCACTGATTACTCTTCCCACCGATGTCACCAGAAGCAGGTCGGTTCTGGCGGCCGGTAGGTAAAACAATCTACGTTGGCTATGTCTATCCGGTGGTATTTACAATCTAGGAATAACAAGAGATATAAACTTATACATTCCCAATAGCTAGGGCAGAGCTAGAGACCATATCTTATTTTTTTCAGAAGCGCTTCAATTTCTCCCGCACAAAAGCGATTTGTCTTCTAAACGAAGTGCCATTCGAGATAGACCACTTTAAATGAAGCTATAGCAATTTTTTGAACATCCTAACGATAAGAGCAACAAATAGGTAACTGTCAAATTTTCTGTTCTTTTTTTCACTCTTTGTGTCGATTTGGCTTAGCGCTTAATGTTTTAAATTATTATTTTATAATAATATTTTATATAAGTCCTACCACAACGCATCATAACAATAATGTACTTTAAAGAGATAACCTAAGTCATATTTTTTCTGACACTGAACTCCAGAGACACGTCTCAACCTCTCCCGATAAAATGAGCAAGGATAAAAGAATAATATTTATCCACTCAGATATTTGGATCAAGATCGCAGGCGCTTGTCAACTCAATTGACCATAATTACGTAGGTAAAAGTACTTACACATTGTAGAGTAGATACCATAAATCTTAATGCATTATATGACTGCACTAACACATGTACAATCCATGAGTTTTATTAACAGCGTTGCCAACGTATTGCATTCTAAAAACATATAATAAAATCATAGATCACTATTTTAGATTCAAACACTTGAATTAATATCATCACATATATTATATATTATATTATATCAGTTGATATAAATATCAACTGATAAATTAATCATCTTATCTTAAATAATGAGGTGCTACATAGAGTCAGAGTAGGAAGAGAACTGTTGTCTGATGTGAAGTCTAGAAAGATGGTATATTTG
This sequence comes from Lepidostoma basale, assembly GCA_022606425.2. NCBI lineage: Eukaryota > Metazoa > Arthropoda > Insecta > Trichoptera > Lepidostomatidae > Lepidostoma > Lepidostoma basale. The sequence goes on along the minus strand of JAHDVF020001268.1, from coordinate 1,536,874 downwards.
GGACACATTCTCCGCAACGAGAAATACGATCTGCTGCACCTCATCATAAAAGGGAAGATTGAGGGTACGCACGGTGTGGGAAGACCCCAGATGTCCTGGCTCGAGAATATCAAGGAATGGACCGGAGTTCGGAGTTTGACAAAGGACAGAGAGACCTACGCCAGGGTGGTAGACGACGTCGGGGGGACCTGACCTGGCACTCAAAGAAGAAGAAGATCTTAAAAAAAATAACCAACTTTAAAGATTATTTTGTAACTCAACATGTTCTTAGAAGCTGGAAATGAGCTATTAATATTTTGATAATCAAAATGTGAATTAAAAAAAATATTGTCTGTAATGTGAGCAGAAATAATACACTATTTAAAAAAAAAGCTGAATCGTTTCCAGGCTTGATGGCTATACTACAGCCGTTTAAAACGGAGTCGTGGGGCCATAAATGTCAATAGAAATAGGGATGGGAAGCCCCAGGACCGTTATCGGTATACGGCTACCTGCTCTCGTGGTGTCGATGAGTCACTATAATGATTTTGTAATGATATGTACGTTATGACATGTACGATGAGTCACTAATGATTGGTTTTTACCGAATGCAGTGCTTTTTTGTTATAAATGTGTTTACTGCAATTAAATGAATTCATTCGTGTGTCACCACTCGTTACGCACTATGGATACTTTATTTTCCAACATTGATTTGAAGAAATTACATGGCGATATTAGCCCTCAAACTCGAACAGTGATTCACAACGTATTCTTGTTTGTCAATGAATTGAAAAGTGATCCGAATAAAATAGCTTCTCTTAATTTCAACAAACCACGTGAAATGGCCGCGTTTATTTGTGGTGTGAGTAGAGTGACAGTGGACCGAATAAAGACTGAATTATTGCAATCAAGCAGCCCCTGTACACCAAGAGCAAATTTTAAGAAACAAGAAACTGTCACCAATATTGACGATTTTGATAAAAGTGTATTGAAGCGGACTGTAGGTTCATTTTATGATAGTGGAGAGTATCCGTCCGTGGCGAAAATATTAGAAAAATACCGAGAGCAATTACCTGTTTTTAAATGCGGAAAAACTTCGATGAGAACACTCATGAAGGAGATTGGGTTCAAGTATAAGAAAAATGCCGAAGGACGTAAATATTTAATGGAAAGAACAGATATTGTTTGTGCCAGAATGGACTTTTTAAGGAAATTGGATTTACTTAGAAGAACTAACGATCAGCGGCCGCGTTTCTATCTGGATGAAACATGGATTAATCAAAACCATTCAAGAAAGCGTATGTGGCTTGGAAGCAACGATGAAGGAGGTTTCAAGAATCAGCCTGTAGGAAAAGGTCAAAGATTGATAGTTTGCCATGCTGGTTCCGCAAGGACTGGCTTTGTTCCAGAAGCGAAGCTAATATTTAAAGCGGTAAAATCGAAGGATGCTGATTATCACACAGAAATGGATGGCGATACATATATGGCATGGTTTTCCGCATTCCTAAATATACTTGAAGAGCCCTCAGTTATAATCGTCGATCACTGATGAAGAAGACTCCGATGAGGATTGATACATTTTTTGTAATATAAACGGCTCTTTTAAGGGCCACAATATGATCTACTTTGTTTTTTATACTTAACTTTCTTTCTGGGTTTATAGACATACGGTATACAAATTTTAAAATTAAACAATTTTTCTGTTTTTACTGGTATTTAATTTAGTATCTGGTAGTCACTAATTTCATACTAATTTAAACGCACGTAAAACCCATAAATAAAGTTTAATATCAAAACTTTGTTAACTCGTTAAAGTTTATGAACAAGATACGATAATAAACGTTACTTATCGATATATTTATTTTATTGTTACGCCCATCCCTAAACCGCTCCATAAGGCCCGTAAGTGCAAGCGAGATAGACATAGGGAAATGATTTATGGCCCCAAGACTCACTTCTGAGCGGCTCTAGTATAGTCCCTTGGACGATGTGCTAAGCGTTTTGGCTTTTAGACCACTACTCGACTCAATTAAATTTACACGTGACAAAATACATCAGACACTGGCCGTAATACACCAGTTTGAATATGTTCTATATTCTATGGAAATATTATTAAATAGGTACCTCGTAGTTCAGTTTCAACACAATCTGCTAATGACTATTTGACTTTGTACAAGGGAGGCCTACTTGCTTCCTATAAATAGATTACGTTTCGAAACAACTTGCTTGGCATTCGTGATTTAGTCTAAACGTGGGTAGGTACCTACGTAGGTACTTACTGCTTATTTAAACAAGAAGTTTAATCTTACTGGCTATATATTTTCCAAATAGGCCTATTCTAATTTAAAGTTCATAAATTAAGTATTGTACAACATATGTATCTATATTTATTTTAAACCAAGGTAAATTGATGTGTTACTACGAATATAACATATTATATAATATTTAAAATTAAATATATTACTGCACCAATCGGGAATAGTGCGCCCTGTTTAATTTATTAGTTTTAGATAAACTTAAAGCGTTAACACTGTGGAATTCCATAACGACGTTTTTTTATGAAATAAAACAATGTTTTCTCCGCTTTTGAATTTATTATTCTCGACATGTTTAGAAGGCTTTACACCTTCATAATCGGGAGAACGATATAAACTGTCGTAAATCGTTCTCCCGATGATGAAGGTGTAAAGCCTTCGAAACATGTCGAGAAAAATAAACTCAAAAGTGTAAGACACTGAATTTTAATTCATTAAAAAATCGTACTTTATTAGTGATTATTTCTAAGGGTTTAAAAGGAAACAAAGGCTTCCCTTAAGAGAAAGGTGTTTTAACACAGTATTTTTTTCATTTAAAAATTATATTTTATAACAATTTAATGAACCGATTTAAAATGCTTTTTGATTGTCGTTTTCGAGGCGACATTTGTAATACTGTAATTTCGTTGAAGAAGCAAAAACAAAATGAATATGTAATTTCACGTCTTCAGTCAAGATACAGTGAAACAATATATTATCAATAACCACATTAAAGTAAATTTGATAATGCCTTAGACTCACATAAAATATATTAAAACTTCTAGAAAACCGATGTTTTACAATAAGTTGGATAGTCTCATATTGACAATTCTAAGGTACCTATAGAGTAAAGGAAATATTTTTCCCAGTTATTAAATACATACATAAATAAGATCGGTTGAGACCGCCTGTCGTAAGTAACTTTGTGTTTACCTATACAAATAACTAGACAACAACAACAAACCATCACGCCGTTTCCCCGCAGCGGTAGGCACAGAGAATGGACTGCCACACCATTCTTTAATTATATTGAAAACAGCAACACTTACAACTTAATAACAGTAATACTACATTATTTAGAATCAGAAAAAAAAAGTTTAACCCCCACCACTATCATTTATTGTATAAACCAAATAAATTTTGATGTAGGTACCGGAAGATGGCAGCATGCTGCCGAAACCGGTCGACGATAAACACAAGTGGAAGCACACTAAATCTATAATAATAAATACATTTTGTGTATTTTTTTTGTTGTTTTTATTATTTAAAATGAACTTCTATCAAGAAATTTCAATTAAATTTTTTAATTATATGCCATAGACTTAACATAATATACCTTGAAGGCATTAGGGTGTGTAGGCCATTATTATTTGAAGCACGATATCTATCATATTCGCCAAAACAACTATGCAAATGCAGTAAGTAGGTACTAACGTGTAGTCAACCTTAATTCAGGTAGGGCACGTAATATTAACTAGTGCCAACCCGTGAAATATTGACGGTAGTAAAGATTTTCTACCCGTTTAAAATAACTTTTAGTTTTAACGTTTAATGTTAATATATTTTTTCACACACGTTAAAATATTCACAATCAACTACAACAAAACATTCTCCTTTTGTTTTCTATACTACTGTCAAACAAAAATAATTAGAACAAATTTCAAAATGCACGCGCATCGAGTGCATTTCGAAATACTTTCGGAGGGAATCAAAGTATTCCTCTCTCGCTGATGATAACACTTTTTAAATTGATCCTAGATAACACTGTTGAAAGATAATTTTGGAAATCATTAAAATAACCACTAAGCTACACGTGGACTCGAAGAAATATTATAGATTTCGGTAAAATCAATCAATTTATATCGTAAAAATAATATTTAAATACGTATTTGAAGATATTGTATTTTCACAACACGCCATTTCGCTGTCCACAAGATTTAAGGAATTCATCTCATAATAAAAATGACGCTGATGCTTATGTGCGTTTAAGTGATTTATTCGAATAACAACGTCAGAAGACGACTAATTTTAATGTGGTTAAAATTAATTAATTCATACACTGAAGAAGGGAAGGATATTTACATATTTACAAAGCTCCCAGTCTCTTCGCACAGGTCAGACTGAATAGACTGAGATGGGCCGGTCACGTGCAGAGGATGCCTTCATCGCAAACCCCAAAAAGATTGCACCCAGGTGGTAGAAAACCAATTGGATGACCAAGACTGCGATGGGAGGATGAAGTTTGGAGAGATGAGGCGAAATTGTTACGAGTGTCAGATTGGAGGGTCGAAGCGGAGTTGAATGCGAAGAATACAGGAGGCTAAGGCTCGATATGGGCTGTAGGGCCATCGAAGAAAGAAATAAGAAGGGATGTCTGTGTCCCGAAACATGTTTGTGAAAGGTGCAAAAATTTATCGTGAAAATACAATGTTTCAAAAACTTATTCAAATGTGAATCCACAACACAAGTGATGGCGAATATAGAAGAAATAATAAATTATTTTAGAAAGTTTATGCATTGAATATGTATTACTTGCTTATCAAACTAACGCATTACATTTCGAATGTGCATATAAGCATGTGAATAAACAAAGTTTATTTGATAGAGAACATCTCACACTTTCGTTAACGATTCAATATTGTAGACCAGACATCCTTGTTTTTATGAACACACAAAGCGAACCACAAAACAAAGAAAATGATAAAAAGCTTTCAACGGAACCGGAAATGTGGTAAGACGTTGCGGTGTTCGTTGAAAATAATTAGTAAAAATACGGGGCAAGAAAATACAATATACTCGTACATGCGGAAGTTGGATTTTGTGTAAGGCGCAGTATTATTTAGGTGCTACTCTCTATGTAAAGAGAAAGTCAAAAACAGAACTACAAATATTGAAACATTGATAAGTTCAACATTCTTCTCCACTAGTTTCAATCCAAGGGATTGGTTTGCAGCAATGTGTAACATTTTTGCTAGCTGTTGGGATGCTACTTGGCCGTTTAATTTATTGAATTAATCAGGGGATATTTCGAGAACTCGGCCTGTCCTTTTTTGTCCCTGATAGATTTCTCCGACAGCGACAGCACAGATTGTTTTACCGACCAGCCACCAGAACCAATCTGTCTCTGGTGACACCAGTGGGAAGAGCAATTAGTCTGCTGAACGCGGTCTCCTCGGAAATCGATGCCTTTCATATTAGTGAAGGTACGTTTAGGGGACAAATACTCTTGACTTTAGAAAGTATCTTGTCTTCCTAATGTCAAACCATCTCTAATGCGTTCCTGTTATTATGTTGTATTTTTATAATATTTTACCTGTACACAATAGATGCCTTAAACTTTTTGCTGTTTGTAATGTCTTTGGAGTTAATAAACTGATTTGATTTGATTTGATTTAATCTGGTAGTTTCTCGTTGCTTTCCACATTTGTAATAGCAGGTTATTTGAGCCCAATTACTGTACACAAATTTTTAGCTCTCATGATATGTGATAGGTAGCTAGTCTATTGTCATTTTATTGTTCTACCAGACAAATCATAGTGGAATCTTTGGTGTGGCAGTCATAGCTCTTGCCACTCTGTCACAAAGGTTGTCGTAAAAACATGTTCATGATTAAAAACATACAGATATTTTATAAAACATGAATCCGCTGTTGAGGTGGCTCTACGGATAGGCGGACTGAAGTGGAGGTGGGTTGGCCATATCTGTCGGAGAACCGATAGCCGATGGGGAAGACGGGTTCTGGAGTGGAGACCGCGTACAGGATTCCGTAAAGTTGGACGCCCACCTGCCCGCTGGACCGACGATCTGAAGAGGATTGCTGGACATGGATGGATGAGAGCGGCAATGGATAGGGGGCGGTGGCGGGCTTTGGGAGAGGCCTACATTCAGCAGTGGTTGACAGACGGCTGATGATGATGATGATGAATCCGCTGTTACTTTTATATATATTTTTGCTATTGTTTAATCGACGATGTGTATAAAATGAAAGTCGAAATTAGATTTGTTAGTACATTATCAAATAACATTGTGATAGCTTCTTTGCACAGTAAACTTAATTTTGATAAATGTAACTATTATATATTATTAACTCTTTTGTATGTGGTTTTAACGACTTTTTTTTTGTTTTCTCTTTTTTGGTCCTGTCACATCTACGTGGTGCATAGGGCCTCAAGGAACCTTCTCCATCCTACTCCATCGCATGCCTGATGCCTAACATCATCCCAAGTGAGGCCTGTTGCCTTAACCTCGTCCTGCAGGGCTTTTCTCCAGGTGGCTCTGGGTCTGCCTCGTTTCCTCTTTCCCCCCATAGGGGACCAGTCTAGTGCACCCTGAGCAATACAGGCTGGGTTCCGACTTATTTTCTAATTGGCTTTTCGCCTGCCATGGTCCAGAGAACGGCATTTGACACTGTTTGGGGCCAGTAGATCTTGAATATTGAGCGAAGGCACCTATTTATAAACACCTGGAGTTTTCCGATAACGTCCGCGGTAGATCAAAGTCTCATATCCGTACAGCAGTAAATTTTTAACGCTACTGCTGAATATTTGGAGCTTGAGCCTTCTCGAAATGATACTGGAACGCCGTACAGGGCGAAGCATAGCGAAAGCTCCCTTTGCCTTGTTGAGTCTGCTGGCTCATCTTCCTCCGTACCTCCCAAGTCTGCCATCATATTACCGAGGTAGCAAAAGCTGGTCGTGGTCACAAGGGGGACACCGTGGAGCAAGATTGGGGTGGAGTCATTTCTGGACACTCGTAGGTCTACTTGTTTTAATGAATATTTTTACGAATAAAAACATTTAAATAATAACAAAGAATAAAAATAACAAGAATATATTAATTTGTCGAACAAGTAGCAGAATAAACCTTTAAATAACATAAAATAACCTGTATACTTTGCCACATATAAGTTATAAATAATGTATTTTGTATTGCGCCAATCCTCATCTGGTGACAAAGCGACAATCATTTTATTCCCGAAGTCTTTAGACGTGTTAAAAAAGACATATGAACATTATTCAATCAGAGGCATAAACGTTGTGATGATATTATTTCAAATTTAACTAAATTACATAAATCTTTTAGAATAAGTTCCCAAAGTTTACCTTTGAAAATTACCCCCTAAGTATGCTTACACAAAATACTTACCACTAACTTTATTTACAGCCTAAACTCACTTAATTTTTCTGCTTTATTGAATGAAAATATTGTAAATTTCCAGGGGGATCTTGCGGATTTTTTTCTTCTGAAAAGGGGTCGTAGATTCAACAAGTTGAAACTATGCTCTAGACTTTTGAAATTGGAAATTAAAATGGAACTCCAGGATAAATGTATAAAAACATATGTTAAATTTATAATTTCTATCGGTGCTACAGCCGCTGTTGTGTAGTTTTAATAAATGTCCCTAATGTCCCTACTGGTGAAATATAATAAAATATAAACAATTATATTAATAATTTAAATAACATTATTTTACTTTTGATGAAAGTAGAATAAATGCAGTAGAAATGAGATCTCTTAGACGAATGTGTATGATAGAGTGTCGAATGAAAATATAAGAAGTGAATGCGGTGCGAATGATGGTGTTATGAACAAAATAATGAAAGGACCACTAAGATGGTTTGTACATATGGAAAGAATGAATGAAGAATGATTGGTAAAAATATTATATGTTTACTATCTAAATGGAACCAGAAATAGAGAAAGACCGAGGAAAACGTGGCACGGTCAAATAAATCAAATATTGAATGTCGGCCATGTGAGGAGTCAGAGAAATCGACGCGCGTGCATGACACGATGTATGAATGTTGAGGAAGCGAGAGAAATATGTCAGGAAAGAAAAGTGTGGCAGTCCATTTTTTCTGCGTACCCCTTCGGGGAGACGGCGTGATGGTTAGTTAGTTAGTTATATTACTATTATTTTTTTATCTGTATCAGAAAACATTTTCGATCAATTTCTTAATAGGTAAGTTAATAATAGACAATTTCATATACAAAATATCCTGTATTTATTGTAGGTGGAGTGACGTGCACAAAGTGTATCACAACATTTTCGATTTATTGACTGACACACTGATTACTAGTGTTTGTTTTCGTTGTGCTTTCTGAAGGTCGAACGGTTATGATGAATAATTTCTCCGGCGAGGCAGTCAAGGTCGGAGGATGTCTGATCGCGGGGCCACGGTCGCCTGCGCCTTATATAAAGGTTTGTCCTCTCTGCCACCGAACCCTGTTGCTTAAGCACCTCCGAGCGGTCAGCTTGCAGCCCATTACTCAATACAAATTCCGTCTCCGTCGCGTCGTTCAACGTTCACTTACAGAGCCATTATCCGCTCTGAAAGCGGTGAAGTTGCATGCGATCGAGCGAGAGTAAATCTGTATAAGAAATCAACGTACGTTTAATTTTAGCTAAAATTATATTGAATCAAAACGTACTTAGGGTTGAATATATAAAATTTTGAATCGTTATAATTATCATATCGTGAAAAAATATTTAAAATACTTTGTGGTGAAGATTCTATACTGAAGAGTGAAAATGGCACCCTTTAAATTCGTATGGGTGTTTGTTGCGTTATTTTTAACCGTGGTGATTTTAGCAGTTAACGGGGCTCCTACAAATTTATTGGATGTCTTGTTTGGAGGGTCTGGCTCTTCCGGGGGTTATAAGAGCCGGAGGAGAGAACATGGACCACGGGCTTCTGGTGGGAGGTCCTACAAGGAGATATGCAGAACTGTCAACCCCAATCCGTTCGCTTTTCCGGGAAAATCGCCTTACCCCGCCGGACCAGTTTGCCCTTACTGATATTTTAAAATAGTGATTATCATAATAATTATTGTGTTCCTGTTGTGATGTTTGAAAAAAATATATAAATTTAGTGATTTATAAGTTTTATAAGTTAATTTTAAATGTATTTTTTTTGCCATATGAATTACGAAACATATTTTTAAATGAAAATGAGCGAGGTATACTATTTTATATTAACTTCTAATATTACGATAAATTTGATATAAAATACTTAATTTAATTAATATATTTTGTGGTATTATTTTGGATCATAAGTATTAAATTGAAATTTAATATTTTATTATTGTTTCTCGAGCAATGATGTAAAACTCTACATTAAATCGGTACTTATTTGGCAAATGGTCCCAGATGCGTTTTTTTGTGAAATTGAGTTAAATATACCATCAGTATTATTTTTGCTCACTTTATGTTTTGACAAAATGTTAGAGCTGTACTTTTTTATAATTAGATTTTTTATGTATTTTTCTTAATGTACAATTCATTAAACCCCTATTTAAAAAATAATGCATATATTTATAATTTAGTTACTGATATATTGTAGATAACGTTATGCTACGTAAATTGACATTTGAAATAAACAATTTGGAACACAAATAACATTTTTATAAATAATCAAAATATTGTAAAAATCTTATTTTGCTCTCCTGTAAAATTCACAAAAAAGCAGTTGAGAACTTTTGCCAATCAAGTACCGAAATAGTTGAAGTACTAGAAGTTTTATTATATTTTGATGGAATGACATGTTTTGCCATGTTAAGGCGACATTTGGTAATCTTAGCAAGGCGAAATATTTCATTTTAATAAAATATGGTAAAACTTGTTGATAATGGACGTATTTATTTGTATTAATGAATAATATTTAAAACGAAGATTTTAAAGCAAATATTAAAAATAAAATTATTGTAAAAATTCCACCAGTAAGATGTTTATTTGTTGATATAATTTTTTTGAGATATTAAAACAAAAATATGGGGAAAATATTAAACATTGGTTGACGCATTTTAATAAATATAAAAATATGTTGTAGTGATGCTTTTTTTGGATTTCCAATGTCTGAAATTAATGTAATTTTCTACGAATTTCTAATTTTATTATTTTGTTACAAGTGCAGCCAATACAGATAACTTTTTGATATGAAACGATTTGGAGTCAGCGGGGGTCAATGCTTCTCACAATAACATCAGTCACGTTTACCGTAATACTCGTACATTTTCGGTTGGTTATTGAACTTGCGCATTGAAATTCTGGAAAGAAAAAAAAATGTCGAGACGTCCCGGTAAGGAATTGTTCGAATTTTAAATGAATGCGGTGAAATTTGTTTTAAACGTGTCACTTTAGAAAGACAACACAGATTATGTTAATGGTTTGAGTAAGGAATTATAACGTTTGTTATCCACAAACTATGTTTACTGTAATCTAATACATTTTATATACTTGTCTATAATCGCATTCGCAGATGGCTGTGCACAATGGAGTTTTAGTGCCAACCCTCATGTATGGAAGTGAAGATTGGAGCTGGCAAAAGAAGGATGAAAGCAGGATAAACGCCGTAGAAATGAGATCACTAAAAATAATGTGCGGGAAAACGTTGTATGATAGAATACCGAAGATGAAATAAGAGAGAAATATAAGGCGGATGACTGCATCATGCATAAAATATAAAAGGATCCCTGAGATGGTTAGGACATATGTAGCGAATGGATGGGAGTAGAATGGTTCAAAAGTTATACACAAGCAGCGTGAGTGGAAAAAGAAGCCGTGGACGACCGAGGAAAACATGTCATGACCAAATTAATCAATTACTAAAAGGCGGCCACATTCAAAGTCGGAATAATCGACGTGCGTGCATGTTATGATGTATGAATGTAGAGGAATCCCGAGAGGTATGCCAGGACAGAGCATTGTGGCGATCCATCCTCTCTGCCTACCCCTCCGGGGAAATGGCGTGATGGTTAGTTAGCTAGTTAATTAATCGCATTCAATTCGTATTGTGCAATTTGAATAAATATTATAAAACCTTGTCATTTCTCAAAATTCGTTAAAATTTTGTACATTTAGATACGTTAAAATATTTAATTCAGAGCAAAATCTTTGCATTGTGTGCCATTTTAAGAAATGTGCCATTTTGTGAAATAAATCAAAGTGAAACAATGATTTAACAGAAAATATCAAATAACAAAAGCTGTTTATCCATTCATTTACTAGTTTCAATCTATGGGATTGATTTGATGGTTCTTGGGATTCCACTTGGACCTCTTAAGTTTCCCGTTGCTTTCCACATTTGTATACAGCAGGTTATTTGAACCCAATCACCGTATTACTCAATTATTCCAATATGAAGAGATTATATATTTTTTTTCATGAGAAAGTTATTGCATAAAATTATCTGTTCAAATATTAATCTGTCTTTGATAGCAAGTTATCCTTCCCTTATCTATGCTGTGTAGCTAATACACATTTTAACTTTTATTGTATTAAAACTATTAAAAGCAATCGGTACTAGCTACGAGTACAAAGCATTCGTATTTTAGTTATATTATGGTATATAAATAGTTATATTTAATATTTAATCATTATTATTTTTTACTTACTATTCGACTTGTATTTTAGAAGTGTGCTTTTTATTTAAATTTTATAAACATAATTCTAGTCATTTAATGTGAACCAAATATTTGTATGTTTATTCAAATTAATTGTCGAAGAGATGTTGCTGAAATAAAATAAAATAATAAATTGAGTGTAATAAGTTCATGTTTTTTTAATTAAAAAGAACCCTTAACTTTCCTCACCAGTTCAATAATACGGATATTATTATTATTATTAAAAAAAAGACAAATACCAAGGATTTAAATCAATGATATTAGAATTTATTATAACAATCTTCAATGTGAGCAGAAAATAGCTCATTATTATGAAGAAGGAATCTGGTCGTGTCCAGGCTTGAACCCAAGTCCCCTGGATCAGGAGCCAAGCGTTCTATCGATGCAATCCTTAATCAACATGAATATTAAAAAATATATCCATGATATTGAGAGTCAACATGACATATTACTTAACATTTTGGGTGTGTCCGTTTTTCGTGGTATTTTCTTTGATTGATGTTTCAGAGAATAGCTACCCTGAAGATGGAGCCCGCAATGAACGCCAAAATATCGGACAGGATACCACGATACACGAATATATAATACATAAAAAACAAGAAATTATCAATCAACAGAGTTAATCCATACACATGAGTAAGTCGGATAAATTAAGATTAATAATAAACACCACAGGTTCTCAACCTTTTCTGGACTGTCGCCTCCTTTAAAAGAAAAAAGTTTCCAACTCTCCCTCTCCCATAATAAAATATTAAACTATGGATAAACATTATCTATTTATAATCACAAAATTGAAATTAAAAAGATTAACAAAAAATTATATTTGTATGGTTTTTAAATATAGTTTAAATGTTTCAATTTTATAACCTAATTGTGTTTAAAAATAAAATAATTGTGACGTAAACATTTTTGGAACTGGCAGAAGGAATGTGTGCCTATTTGAGATCATATGAGGCTATTTTTTGTTTAAATAACATTAAAATAAAAGTTTATTTACAAAAATACGTGTGGTATTTAAAAAAAGTGTTTCATTATTACTTACTAAAATATATTCGCCACGGCCGCCCCCTTTGATTGCCCGACGCCCTCCATTTACATCTATACCAGCCCATATGGAAAGTCCTAGCGCCCACTAGGGGTGGTAACGCCCCCGTTGGGAATCTATTAGACGATCCGACCGGTTTCAGCAGCAACCAGAAGAACGAGTGGAATAAAATTAAATGTATAGTTAAAATATTAATATATTATTATTATAATTACAAAGAACTTCTATTAGGTAATTTCAAGAACCAACATTAACCAACGATTAACCAACATAATAACAAAAGAAATGACGATTACGAGAGTATTGACGATGATGATGAAGGTAAAAATTGAACATTAAACGATTTTCTTCTGCTTCTTCTTCCTTGTTGTAGACCTATGTGGTCTGTTCTCCAGAGTGTTGCTCCTCCTGTGAGGTAGATTCCCAGCTGTCCTTCCATCTTTTAATAGGTCTTCCACGAGGACGAGTCCCATGAGGCTGATTATGCAATGCAATATAGGGGAGTCTGGTGGTGTCCATTCCTTAAACGTGATCGCACCAGTCCCTTTTTCACTGTCTGCTCCATCTCTTGTCACCATAATATCCTCAAACTCACATTTCTATCTTATTCTGGTGTTCTTCACGCGATCTTTCAGTGTCTTGCCTGCTATCGTCCTCAGATCTTCATTTCGGAAGTCCTTAAAACTCGTTTGGTCCATAATGTGTCTGCCCTTGCTTCGACGCCATATGTTGGTCTTACGCATGCCTCATAGATTCTCATCTTACTCTTAATTGCCATGTCTTTGTTTTTCCATATTGTGGATTTTAGAGCGCCAGAGATTGCAGCTGCCTTGTTTACTTGGACATTTCTCTGATAAAGGATTTTGATAACAATAAATAGTAGTTGCTTTCTTATTTAAGCCAATGTCGTCAACTGCTGGACATAGGCCTCCCCCATTTTCTCCACGCACTAATGCTCCATCTTAATCTTGCGCTTTCTGCATCCAATCACCACCAAGTATTCGTATATCGTCAGACCATCGTGTGGTGCTCTCCCTTTGCCTTTTCCATCTTTTCGATGTCTCCATTTGACTACCCTTCTGGTCCATCTTTGATCTCTTAGTTCAGCATGTCCTGCAAATAAACATTTGAAATAAATGATAATGAAAAATAAAATTCAAACGAATTGTGTTCGACAGAGATGGAAATTTGGAATACACACGTATAGAGTGGTGGATAGATTTATCGCATTGTCAACTAAGTACTGGGGTGAAATGCTGGTACGATGGATCTAAATCCGTCATTAGACGTGACTGAAATTTTCCGGCCAATTTTGAATTCGAAATGGCTCTTGATACATTAATAATCTTGACCGCAAACCTGTCTGCGGGTACCGTCCAATCGAATTACAGAGAAATGTCATTTGAGAGGCAAATGAAATCATCATGCGGTTTTGTTGTAAGGTCCAACAGGAAACACAACTCCCAACAGTAATGACAATGGATTTGGACTTTTTTTATTTACATAAATTGATGTACACCCTTCAGCAAGAGCCCATTAAAAGCATGGTATTTTGAAAATGGAATTGAAACATGTTTTTCGAATTTTTGAATTTGAAACTTTTTTTTTATACATACAGCATTCCAATTTTTTCTACAACATTTGAAATATAGGGTGTTTTTTTAGAGGTACACAATACATATTCAAAATGAAACAAAAAACACATTAAAATAATATTAATGTCTATGATATTGACTTTATTTAATAGATAATTTTATACCATTATTGTTTAAATATGATTTTGGGTATATGAACGCCACAGCTAGCTCGAATGAAGCGCAATCGTGAAGTCCAATTTTCGAAAATTGTCGTCTTTGTGGATGCGTATTATCCACTAGAGTGTACGTGCGAAAACGATCCATGGTCTTCTGAATAACTTGCTCGGATGGACGATTATGTCGACCATAAAATGGACGTAGTGCACGATAAGTTTGGCGAACCGAACCATGATTTTCAAAATAAATTAGCACAATTTGCAAGCGCTTTTCTGTCGTCAGTCTATTCATGGTAGAATGGCAAAAATGTACTGACTACAAATCAACTGTCAACTCTCAAATGAACAGTCTGTAGAAACAATGATGCTAGTTTAAAAGCCAAACGTCTAAAAAAACACCCTATATAAATGTTTTATTTACAAGAATTTCTTGCATATTTAAAACCATTTTCCCATATTGAAATACGCATAATAATTATCGTTTTTTGATCAATTAGTTTTATCTGACGTAATTTTATTTATTTATAAGAAAAACAGTTAACTTCTGAGAAAACAATAAAAGATTATGCTATCACCAAATAAATTAATAACACATCACAAGAGATTTCTTCGAAATCATTTGTTTTGTTTGCAATAATAAATATACAAAATAATATGTATTTTTTACAGTGATAAAGTTGTACCACGATGATAAAGCTATTGAATATCAAACTCAGTGAAACACAAACAAAATATTTTATGGAAATTGTTGTGTTACCCTTCTTCTTCTTCTTCCTCAGCCTATTCCCATCCACTCCTGGACAAAGGCCTCCTCCATTCGCTTCCATGTCACTCTGTCCTGTGCAGACTGCATCCAGGTTATTTCGACGTGTCTGTTCACAGATCATCCTTCCACCGTAGTTGCGGTCGCCCTGCACTTCTCTTCGCCGTCCACGGTATTCAAGTCAGCAGTGTTCTTGTCCACTTTTCATTTGAGCTTCTGGCTACGTGACCTACCCATTGCCATTTTAGAGTCGCCACCCGGTGGATGATGTCAGTGACCTTTGTTTTTTCTCTCATCGTATCGTTTCTGACTCTGTTTCCTTAGGCTTATTCCAAACATGGCTCTTTGGGTCACTCGTAGTTTCTCGGCACTTTGTTTGGACAATGTAACATTTTCAAGACCATAAGTACCAGCTGGCAGGACGCAGGCTTCATAGACTTTTCGTTTCAGGTTGATCGGTATTTTCCGGTTTTTAAGGATGTAACTCATGTTTCCGAAAGCTGTCCAGCTTAGTCCAATTCTTATTTTTAGCTCTGCGGTTTGGTTATCTCGGCTCAATCGAATGGAATCCCATGTATGTATTTTCTTGGACATTCTCAATTGTGTTGCCAAATAGAGTTTATCTTCGATGCGAAACATACTATCTTCTTCTTCTTCCTGTGCCGTGTCAGGTCCCCCCGACGTTGGCGATCACTCCGGCGAAAACCTCCCTGTCCTGCGCTGCCCGAAACAGGTCATCCACCGTCCTCATTCCGGTCCACTCTCTAATGTTGCGCAGCCAGGACATCTGTTTTCTGCCAACTCCCCGTCTTCCCTCTATCTTGCCCTCCAATATAAGTCGGAGGAGGCGGTACTTTTCTCCACGCAGCACGTGACCCAAATATGAGACCTTTTTCACTTTGACATTCGACAACAGCTCTCTCTTGGCTCCGGCTCTCCTAAGTACTTCGACGTTACTGACCTTTTCGGTCCAAGGTATACGAAGCATTCTTCTGTGTATCCACATTTCGAATGCTTCTAACCGATTCATTACGTTCACTTTTAGAGTCCATGTTTCACTTCCGTATAATAGAGCTGACCATATGTAAGCTTTTATCATTCTTTGTCGAAGTTTAAGATTTAAATTATCGTCACAGAAGAAGGGTCTCATCTTATTACATACTATAACAAATATTAATTGTGGTTGGTTTAAATTAGA